>CM056997.1:19533238-19765738 GCA_029891345.1 Dryococelus australis | reverse complement strand
AGAAAAATGTCACTGCCCCTGCCTGCATGTATTTTAACGGGAGCACTAAATGACGTTCACCCAGCAAAGTTTGTAATGAAGTGTGGAAAGTAGTTCCATTATCTTAACGTCGAATAAAATGTGTTATGCAACCATTAGTAATAACGTAAACAATTTCTTTCGCTTTCTGTTTTTTTTTTTTTAATCCATCGAAGTGTAAAAATGGCCACATTTGTAAGATATTTACTTTTCTAATAATTTCACAGTTTCACTTGACCGACGCATGAATAAAGTGATGAGGCCCATGTCAACGTTAATTTGACATATTATGGAAGAATACACAACGTGCATACAAGTAGATCTTAAGCAGGGCTTTCAAAAGTGCTCAGTTTACTGTGAACAGCCTATAGTAGTTTGGTATCCAGTATTTCTATCGTTGTTACGACCTAGAGTGGTCGCAACCACTGAAGCTTTTGTTTGCTCAATTGAAAATTGCAATATCTACAGCATATAATCATTCGGATCTTAAAACTATAATGCTTTTTCTTCAACATTCGTTTAGCGTGACAAGTTATTTATGGATCTGCGAGGAATATTTTATGATGAAAGGGAATGGGAGAAAGAAATATTGGATAGGCAATTTTTCTTCCGTTATAGGTACTAAGATATTTTATAATTAACCAAAATTTTTACGTTTTTTTTATTTTTCTCGAACCTACCACGCTATGTAATTTTATTTTCCATCATTCGCAGCTTCTGGCCATTCGGCGCGTCTGCTTAGGAGTATAAAAGCTTCTTTCCTTCTCCTGTAATCCGAACACCTCTCTGCCTTCACTTTCCTCCGCTCTTCTTTTTTACGAACCAGTTAGTGCATTTTTCAGCCTCTTTCTTTCGGCTTTGCTCCCTAAGTTTTACATCGAACATACTATTCGTCTACCTTTTCAAACATCTTCACATTTACCATTCGCTTCACGCACACATGTCATCTAAGTCTCATGTCTCAGGTTTCTTTTTACTGCTTCCGTTATCTGATTATACTCGGCCTCGTTCCGCCCCTCAAAGTTTATTCCGCGTATCTCTGTTCTACGTACACAGTATTCCCGTCGTTACCTATGTTTCTGGCGAATACGTCAACACAGATACGTAAAACGTTTGGTATATAACCCTTTGGCTTCTGTGGGAGATGTCCTTGTTCGAGATCGAGCCTATGATAATTTTTAGCTTTTCTGCTTGTCTGCCTCGTTCATTCATTTCCTCAGTGAAAAAAGGGTCGTCGTACATCGTTACGTAAATTATCATCAAGGCCTATGGATTACCACTGCAAGACTTATTCTCAAGTACTACTGATAAGAAAACCGACGAATGGTTTGTGAGAAAGCAGACCTCCAAGATATTAAATACCACGTAATGCTTATGAGGCATTTAATAACTAGGAGGCCTGTTTTCCCGCAAACCATTCGTCGGAGGATTTCTTACCAAGAGGACATTTTTTACGTCTTGCAATAGTAATTCATGGGCCGTGATCATAATTTACGTAACGATGTCTGAAGACCTTTCTTTCACTATTACTCTATAGGGTGTGCGGTAGGTCAACATGGGTACTTGCATGTTACATTAACTTAATTATTTGGCACGCCTACATAAATTCATACCTTAATATAGATAAATTTTGTAATATTTGAGTTCTGAAAAATGATGGACGCATTTTCTAACGATATGGAAAACAAATTGCTTGCTTAATATGTTTGTATTTATACTTAATATTTTTTTTAAAATCCCTTACGAAAATACTAATCCGTAATTATTACGACTTTTTTTTTGTTTTATCTTATTTCACTGAGACTGTTAAATTATATATTTGGTACCATGGATTCGCAAGAACAAGCTGTTAATACCGGGTGTACCAAATTAATGTTTATTCTCGTTGAACATGAATAACAGAGAAACAAATACGCCTAAAGACAATCTGATGGGACTGCTTCTATTTGTAGCAATAAGGATAACATTGGGTGTGTGCGAATGTTAATAACAGTTAAAGATGTTAAGAATGTCCGCCATCAGCAGGGAGACATCGTCTGCAACGCTGTAGAACAGCACCTACAGTTCCCATGGAAGTGAATACACAAGCGGTCACAAGTGCCTCTCTCATAGCATCCAGTGTCCGTGGCTTTGTGGCGTAAGCAGTGCTCTTGCGATAAAAAAAATCTAACATCATTAAGTATAGGAATCTGGATCGATACTCAGTACCTTCTTGTCAGGCTATCCACCTAGCAACAAGTGTTTGATCCAGGTGCGACAGTACTTCTCCACGGTAATGTGGCAGTGCACCGACCTGCTGGAAAAAGCAATCGTCATCTGGGTAGAGATAGCGAACAGCTGGCCCAAAGTTTTCCAACAACGCTATACGGTAACTTTCACCTGTCACTGTTCTTTCAAATAAGAATGACTCCACAAGTCTTCTGGCAGGCATACCACAATGTTCTGTTAACCCAGGAAAATCGATTACTTGCTCCACCGCAATGTGGAGATTTTCATCGGCCCAGCACATATGCCCTACAGTTCTGACGGCTGACAGTTCCATTCCATTTAAAGGTTGCCTCGTCGGACCAAAAAATCACGTCAATAAAATGTAAGTTGTCATTGTACGTGTTAACAACCCACTCACGAAATTCGACACACCTATCTGGGTCGTCTTCACTCATAACATGAACTAACTTGGGCATGCAGTGCACACACTTTACTTGCTTTAAAATGCGATGCGTACTTTGCTTTACTGACACTGAACTCATGCGCAACTTGCCGTACGGAATTCGACTTCCCAAGGGAACAGGTAAATGTGTAACAAAGCCCCAAAACTCCCTTCGTCCGTTGTCTATCTCTTCCTTGCTCACACCCCTTTCTTCACATCAGAGAGTTCCGTGTCTCTCAAGCTTGTCGCGTAATCGTGTCATTGTTACACGTTACAGTAGTGCATTATCTAATTCTGCCCTCCGTAATCTCTGCGCCTCAATCACGTCCTCAGATTTCCAAGAACACTTTGAGATCCACTTAAGTTGCTCGAAAGATTCGACTTTGTGTTCGCTTTGAGGAATGCGTCCAGCGCGAGCAGCAGCGCACGCGACGTATGCCGCTGGCGCGACCGTAATTTCCTGGAATTAGATGTGCGCACGGAGTTCCCACTGCCAGTGACAATCTCGTGCGTATTCTTCGGGCAGGTATTTGAAGCTCCCGGCGGTCACAGCGGTTTGCGATTGACTAGTCGTCGTGTTAAGTGTTTTGCAGAAAGCAAAGAGCAAACGCTAAAGTTTATAGAAGGCTACAGACAGTTCGAGTGTCTATGGAAAACAACATTGGAAGAATATGGAAACAAAGATGTTCGAAATGACGCTCTCGGGTAGTTAGATAGGAAGTATGCATTGGGTGGCGTGAAAGGTGTGAAGAACAAAATAAAGAGTTTGCGATCTTACTTTCCAAAATAACACTACAAGACTCGGAAGAGACTGGCGAAGTGTATTGTTCCACCTTGTTCGCTTACAAACACTTATTTTTCCTGAAGGACACAAGTAAGCCACTCAAGACAGAGGATACTCCTGAGCATAGGCACGACAATGCAGAAGAAGCAGAAGTAAGTAATCTCATGTGTTAATAATTTTTGTATATTTATTAGCAGGTGTACAGTTCCTAATTAACTATACAGGTGATGTGAAAATATCTGGTTATGTTACCCAGTAACATTAATCGTGTTACACCATTTACACAAACCATTATATAAACGAGTCTATGAATACTGCATTTGCCATGGAACAGAGTGAGTGTCCAATGTGAAGTATTCCATACACTCTTCGCGGATTTGCTGCGCGTCCTTGGAAAGTTCCCGTGGGACGTAATTTAGAGGTTGCATTCCAGTGGCATTTCTTGTCACTTCTCTCCAAGATCCCAATATCATCTCACCGGTAAGTGGGTTTTCCGCATTTAGAGTACTTTCGGACGCATAGAGGTGACGCGATACTGCCCTTTTACTCAGAAATTTTTGTAGATGAACGCAGCACATGACTATAGAGTGTTAACAGTTTCAACTTTAATTCAATAGGTCTACGATATACTCTAAAAACAGACGCCATCAAACCGAACGCGTTCTCATCTACGCGCCTAACCCTCGAGAGTCGGTAAGTATAAACTCGTTTCGGTGATTTTTTTAGCGAGGTCCGCAGAAAAAGTTTTCATTATTTTAGTACTCGGCGGAAACGCGTCGTCCGCTACAGTGCATATGATACCGCCACATATCTACTATGGAGGAGTTTTTTAGCTGGTAGCTCATTGTTAACAAGTTTTCTACCGAATGCACAATGTTTAAAATCACCCCCACCTGATTTCCCCTGGCAACCTACATTAGCGTACAGAAAGGAGTAATTAGCATCTACGATGCCCTACAGCACAATGCTGAAGTGGCTTTTGTTGTTGTAGGAATCAGAACCACTGTTTGGTGGGCATATAATTCCTACGTCCGCCATTAGCAGCGCCGATGCAGTTCGGGTAATCCCATTTCTGTTTGAACTCCTCTGCAATCCTCGTCCATGCATGTTCGTTGCGCGAGTCCTGATATACAAGACCACGTATCACATTACCTTCCTTTTAAATCTTCAGGTTTTTCACAAACAGATGAATAGACAGAGACAGTGATGTCATCTAAACAATAAGGGCGAGTGTTAGATGTCTTCTTGGCAATACCAATCTTTTTATTCCGTACAATATATGTAAGGTGCGTTTCCAAAATATGCTCTTCGGCAATGCATAGTATATGACTTTATCAATCATCTTAAATTAGTAATGAAATAATTATTTTATTTGTATATTATGTGGAATCATTGGGAGGGAATCATATTTTAAATTGCTACGGTCTCTGCACGTTCAAATCAATAATTCTGTATGCATAATCACGGCTGTTTATCAAACATTATGTGAAAACTGAAGTCATTGCAAAAAAAGCGATATATATATATATATATATACACAGTTTGACACGTGACACTCCTCCTCTCCACCTTAAGGAAGTTGTTTTTTCAGACTCTGAATTAAAGTTTATTTACATTTGTACAGGACCGACCACAGTATGATGGCAATGATTGCAGTAACACTGATGAACACGCTTCTTCACACAGAGCCGCCTGTGTCAGTTCTGCAGCAGTGACGTCACAAGCTAGGAAGCGTCATCACAAGGACACAAGGAATGAAAGGGAGGAAGAGGCTTACAAGTTCATGAAAGTTGTTGTTTCTAACATAAAACAAGTAGACAAATATTAAACCTTCGGGGAGCATGTGAGTCATAAGATTAGAGCTTTGAACACTAAACGACTACCGCGCAGTTTAGGATTGCAAACATCTGTTGCTACTACTAGCAGTGTAAGCTCTGTGCACAGTAATGTATGGGACCACATTGCCGTGTCTAGTTACACGGAGCTCACTAATAACTCACATTATGGACCAATCAATGTTCTTCTCTGCAGATCAGAATGTGAGATGAGACTTGAATTCAAATATGTGACTAGGGTGTATATTATTATAATAAATACAATAAAGAAAGTAATCTCTTAATGAAACCGTGTATTTAATACGTACCGTTTAAACAATTTTCATACATCATAATAATTATTCTGACACACTTAATCCATTAACTTATTATGCATCAGCATATTAAAGTTATTTTGCCCCGTCGTTTTCAAACATATAAACTATTGTATACACGAGCCGTTTCTGTCATTATTACACTGTTTGCAAATATTCTAACGCACATCACCTCTACTCACCTGTACGTAACGTATTTTTATACTGCTTGAATTAGTAGATTTTTTTTATAGATTCCGGATAGAGTAGAGTGTAGTAAATAGTTGAAACCCACAGCAGACATTCTCGTAAAGTTTGTGACTAACTCATCACCCATGTTGTACTTCACGAAGGATTGTATTGCTTCGTTCTTTGTAGTAATTTCGCGTCCACACTCGCCTCTTTTTCCTACAACTACTGCTTAGAACTATGTAGGCAGCACAAACACCCGCAACCACAATAGGATAAACATACATCTCAGATTAATATAAAACACACATACATATGATGTATTGGTGCATAAACCTTCACTGACACTACACAGAAACACCACTTTCTGTCTCCACTATGTCGCATGCGTTACTTCATACACATGTGGGCACAACCGACACTTGCCTTTACTTCACACGGCGCTTTCAACATGCGTCTTTCAACGTTCTGCAAGTTGCATGCGCAAGGCGCATGCAAATGTTGGATCGTGTGGGACCAATACCTCCTCATTTCCTCTAGAATTGTGGTGCTGCCATGCTTGCCTGCTAATTGTAACTGCAAACGGCAGAATGGCCACACTCGGGCGCAGATACCCAACGTCCTTATAGCGTCAAATACGTGCAGTCTTATCCAATTGTTTCAATAGTTTCTCTGTTATTAACTTTCAAAGAGTGCGGGCATTACTTAGGGACACACAGTGTGTGCTACACTTCGAGGACGATTATTTCTCGTACATTGCTGTCAGGTGACGAAGAACTGACGTATACTAGTAAGCAGCTGTTACTAATGCTGAAGGGCTTCTTAACTGAAGATGTAAGAACTAGTCTGCAAAACATAGAAAAAAAGTTGTTCGAACAACGCGTTTGGATGATTAACTTCGAGATCTTGAGAGCCGGATCGCAGTTTGGCTCTAACGAAACGTGCAAGAGCGAGGTTTGCTTTCTCCGACATTATTTTGTAAGTTGAAGACGAAGTGGCAAGCAGCTTCACTTCTTCCGCTAACAGAGAACGTGGATGGGAAGGAGATCTCTCTCACTTGCAACGTCGGTAAATCATGTGTCCATTGCATTTTATAGCAAGTAAAGTGCAGATACTGTATTCCTTACAAGACTCCTTTGATTTGCTTATTTGAATGCATTTTGCATATATCATACAAATAGACTATTGACAAGTAGCAAGCGCGTTCTGAGAAAGAGAAAGTTATCGTCAGTGATTGACAAAATAAAGGCTGTATTCTAATTTTATTAACTTTTACTATTCAATGGTGAAACGCTATATTCAATAAACAGTTTTTAATACAAACTTCGTAATTATTGGCTTCGAAAACCACCAGTATTAGAACCTTTGTGTCAATAAAGTCGGTTTTAATACTTCTGGCCATGTTTTGGAGAAAATCTCCCCTGCACTGCGTTCCGGCTGCATTTCGCTTGGCACGCACTGTTACACGCCATACTAATGTGCAGAAAACACCGTTGCCAATCATATTTTTGGTGTTATTTATAAGACGGTAACTAAGAACACCATATCTTCAGGTCTGGGATGCTTGACGCGTCAGAGTGCTAGAAGAAATGTACAAGTTACTGTAAGTGATGGAGAAATTCGATATGAGTTTGATCGTTTTTCCAGTGATTATTGATGCGAATAAGCCACTGGGCTGTAACCCCCAACCTACTTTGAAAGCAGAGTTACTAACGTGAAGTAAGGCGTAACACAGGTCTATAGCTTGGAGTCAAAGAAGCAAAATCATTAAATATAACTTTGACGAAACGTTTCCACGTAGTTAGGGCAAGTGAAACAGAATTATTTGTTGAAATAATTTAATATTGTGATGTTGACAAATTTCGAAGAAATGTTCATCACATTCGTAAGATATGAATATTTACTTTTGAGTTTTAGCGTAACGTTTTACTTTTGTGCCATTTTGAAATAAGCATGAAAAAAAAATTATAAATTGAAATTACCTATGACGTGTTTCAATTTGTTTCCAATTTTTTTTTAATTGCTATAATATTACAACAAAAAAGGACTTCACATGCCAAACAAAAATAAGGAAAATAATTTAAATCTCTTGAAATACCCTAGGAAACTTACTGTCGTCAATGTATTCAAGATGTCTGTGTTTTGAGCACCAATCCAGCACATTTTATGACATGCACAGTAGAAATGAGGGCTTTACGACTCCATGTTCCACTCCGATGTTTATTGTGTTTGGCGTTTTGCACGCTCACGAGAATTACAAAGTATATGCACTAACATCGTGCGCAATGCATTCTCGTTTACGGCTTGCCTCGCTGGAGATACTGCACAAGATACGAGACTTAAGCAATCTTGCACTTGGAACGAACGGTATCAGAGAGAACGACTAAAAAAAAAAAACTCAGTATTCATAAAACTTATGAGCAAATGAAATTGTAAAATTGTCAAATATGGTATAGTTATTTATTTTAACTGTCGAAGACAAAAGTACTAGTTATAATTAACAATAATCCGTTTGAATTAGAAATAATCGTTATTTATTTAACGAAAGTAGGTATAACTTTTAGGTGTTAAAAATTTGCCTTCAGTGATTGATTGTGTAGGCATGAGTATCATGATTTGGTATGTTTTGGCATAATGTATTTAAAATGGGACAAAACTGACACCCGACACAGGCGAGAGGCGCCGGCCAGCTGATGTGATGTGACGTCACCCGACCGTCATATTGGATACAGGTGACCTTGACCCATGACCCTGATCTTGACTCCATGCTCGTGACCTCGAATGACTTCGAAACCAAAATTTTCCAAAAAATGTTTAAAAATTTTAAAAATATTCAAAAACACTTGGAAAAAAAATTCA
This sequence comes from Dryococelus australis, assembly GCA_029891345.1. Lineage (NCBI taxonomy): Eukaryota > Metazoa > Arthropoda > Insecta > Phasmatodea > Phasmatidae > Dryococelus > Dryococelus australis. The sequence goes on along the minus strand of CM056997.1, from coordinate 19,757,110 downwards.
AAAATGATCTTAGGCAATAATTTAAAGAGGTAGGCTACATGTAGGAGGTCCGGGGTTCGATGACAAGTGGATCGACTAAGCTCCCAACACGACAGGCCCTTGCCAGGTCGACCGGTTGGATGTCGGTGACCCTGATCTTCGATCTTCACCCCGGTGGCCTTTGACCTTGAAAAACCAAAAATTACCAAAAAAAAAAAAAAAAAAAATCACCAAAAAATTTCGCTGACTGTATAACCGTGAGAGAACTCCCTACCCAATATTGAACGCGTGATTGCGGTTTCCAAACAACGCGCCCTCTATGCGTGAAAGACTAATCACTACTCAATTTTACTACCATATATCAGTCGGCGATGGTAAAATGAATATTCAATTAAGGAAAGGGGGTATAGCGATTTCCATGTCCAACAATGCATCTAATGACCCTTTGCAAATAAATCTACCACGTATAGCAGATATCACAACGAAACAACAGTCGCATTAAGGAAGAAATAAAACTATATATTGCTCTAAACGAAAAGGAAGGAAGTTTTTTTTGGCATAGCATTGATTACATTATTTGTTCTCTTATACTGCGTTTTCTGTCGAAGGGCAGAAAACAAGCTTAAAGTTGTAAACAATATTTCATGATGTACGTGGGAGTTAGTACTTGCTAGTCTTTTTTCTAGAACAATGAAAGCCGAACATAATGTTACTTTTTGTACTATGCTCGACTTCACATCTGACCATAGTTCTTCGAGATTCTTTCTTATTTTTATTTTTCGACCCTTAATACCAGGGACTAAAAGGAATTTGGCTAAAACACTCCAGGGAAACAAAATAGCAAATACAATGGACGGGCAAAGTCGTATTCTTATTTCGCGAGCAGCCCTATTTTTATCTCTCTTAAAAAATACATAACGAAGGAAATGAAAGCACATTCATTTGAAATGCGCGAAACATATTTCTGCGTTACTAGGTCTGGAAACGCAAGGGGTTGGGGGGGGATGATGGGGAGGCGGGCGCCACCGCCACACCAGAGGGGGTTGCAGAGGGGTTGCAGAGGGTAAATGCTGAAGCACACAAGCGCCAGAGTCACTTTCACTACACGTCAAGCAAATAAGGACCAAGCCTCCTCCCAATCCCTTTCAAGAAAGTTAAGCTTGGAGCGCAGCGTAATCGCCTAAATAATTGATTTAGCGAGCACTTTAGGGCATATTTCAGTCGGCTGGTGTTACAGCTGTAAACATTTATTCTCACTCGGGTTTCAGTTGTGCTGTTAGGCAGACCAACTCTTGGCCCTTTTGCTGTGCTAAGGAACTCACGATAGAGAGTATTATTCTGGCAGACAGTAGCATGAATCTAATAACACACTATGCATATCCTTAGATGCTGAGAATATATTTGAATTGTTTATAATAGAATCGTATGATGTTTGAAACTTACAAAAGCTTATCAACTTTTACTTAATTCATTATTTAATAGGAAAATACGATTTTTTTTTGTAATGCCAAGGGTAAACGTGTAAAGTGTTTCTTATCGCTGTCTTTTAATAAAGGCTAAATTTAAGCTCCCGATAGCTGAGCACATCTATTTATAAAACATCTACTGGTTTCAACTTGGAAGTTGAAACATGGTGGTGTTGAGCACTGTGAAACAGCTTATATTTAAAACTTCGTGAAATGGATCAGACACCGCTGAAGTATATAAGGATGACAATAAATTGCTGTGGGAGTTTTATCTGTAGTCAATGTGGCCGTTAGATGGCTTGTCTCACTCTCCTATTAATTGCGCGTTATTTTTGGCTTGCGACTAAATTTCTTATTTGTTCTAGCTACTGCGTTCGACTGTGCTCTCTTGTTGCGTTGTCCACAGATTCGTTTTGCTCGTATCTTGACATACCGCCCTCACTATGCGTTCGGTTCGTTTCTTGTTTTGTATTTTTCTCGTTTAAGGTAACTCAAAATCAAAATCTTTCTGCGGGAATTGCTAAATGCAGAAATGGAACATGTCCACCTTTTTTTTTAGGTAATTGAATTATTTCTAGGCATGAATTCTGTATTACTAGACGCTTATTTCGGTGCAGAAAGGAAATACTTACGATGTCCAGAAGCGTATGAAAAGAGCATCAGAAATACACGTTTTCTGCAAAAGAGGAACATGTCCCGGACATGTCTACTTTCTGCAGATAACTGTTATTCTCAGTTGGTAAGCCTGATAGCTATAGCTGTTAGTGTTAAAACAAAGAATGTTTATACTGTACTATACAAAATGGCAGCTTTGAGTGGTTGAGTAAATTGTTATTCACCTTAGAACAACAGAAAAAAAGACATCTAGATAGTTGATAATTATAAAATAAATGTAATTCGTAATGCCAAATTAAAAGGTGAACATCATGCGAACTGGACTAGAAAAAATGTTCCTGGAAGACAGAAGTACGTAGGATGTGGGTGCGTATAACTTAAAAGTTTCTCTTCATAATCATGATGTTAAGCGAATGTAATCGGACATTTCTGGTTCAACACTGTTATGTTGTAATTCATGTTTTACGTAACATCTATGGACTAATACGGTGGTAAGTTTTTTTTAACATGTGTCGATAAGGCTGTCTGGTTGGTGTCACGGAACAACAAATGATACAGACAGTGGATAATCGAAACGTTCAACACAATGAGCACAAAAGACGAGCAGGATTTGCACTTACGGCGGTTTAATAGAAATAGAAGACATGAAGAGGAAGTGTGGTAGGGTAGACACTGGAGCAAGTAAGCCAAAACCTGTCCCTCTATGAAGTACCGCGTTCTCTGTGTGACCTGCCGTATCCGTGTTTGTAAAACACCATTTCAGCGAGCTCATTGTGTAACCCCTAAGCAAGTGTATCACCTGGTAAATATTTTAAAAGAAGGAACAATCACCCAAAGGATTTACGTGGTAAATGAACGAGTGTGAACGCCATTTCTGGAGAGGTATGCCGTCAAATTCACGATGATATATAGTTATTTTCTCAATAGAAGAAACACATTACGCAGGAAAACCAATACAATATTTAGATTCCCGTTTGAATGTAAAGATAATGTATTATATGTTCGTGGAACGATACCCAGATTTTAGTGTACAGTATCAATTCTACTGGAATTATTTGAACAGGATTTCTCATGAAGGTTTGGCAGACCACGTGAGGATACCTATAGGGCCCGTGAAGAAATTAGCTGTACTTAAAAGTAATTTTCTCTGTGATTGCTTGAAAAGCGTTTCTGTTGCCGAACTGTTGATTCACAACAGCAGCAAGAAATGCTTTAGTGCTTTAAAAGAAATAAGTGAAAAGTGCAAACATGAGGAAAATGTTAGTGTTTTTTTTTAATTGTATTACAGTTCTGTAACTCTTTCATACTCCAGTGCAAGACATATATTACTACAGACAATTAAATGTAAATACTTTTGCATACACAACCTGAGAACAAATTCTATTGTTATGTGTATAATGAAGACATAGCGATGAAGTCACCAGATTAACTATGTAGTTTCTTAAAAGACTGTATCGATATGAAGTAGGTCCAGAGATAACAGAACTCCACGTGTTCAGTGACAATTGTCCTCGACAGAATAAAAACAATACCTCTGTGATTCCTAATTACTTTGGTTGAACTTGAAGAATGAAAATAAACAATATTTCCCACAGAGGGGTCACTCATTTCTACCTACCTACAGGGACTTCGGACATATTAAAAAGTACTCTATAAATGAGATAGAATCTATACAATACATCGATATTGTCAACTCATCGAAAGGTCTTCAGTCAAGAAGAACAAATCCAATGTTGTAGAAGTTACCCAAGACAGCTTACTTAACTGGAAAGAATGATGGCCATGTCGGTTTAAGAAGACTTGTTACTCGGATTGATTGATGGGAAATTATGTTCCAAGGGGTAAAAGTGAATCTTTTTCTGATTAGAAGTACTTATATTTTAAATACTTTAGTACAAAACCAGGGTGAGCAAGTGAGTGAAGAAATTTGGACGGCTCTTAACATCGAGGTCTTGAGAGCTGATGAGGGCGATTGAGGTGAGTATGGAACAGTGCCAGAATGAAAGGGCGGGGGGAAACGGGAGAGCCCCGAGAAAACCCACCGGCATCGTCCGGCACGATTCCCTCCTGTGAAAATCCGGAGTTACACAGACCAGGGTATGTGGTGACCAGAGACTTCATAGACTTCATTGCTGGTTTGATAACCCATTCCTTTAAGCTTAGGAATACTGCTTGCAGAGAACTTGAACTGCTTACACAGAAAGCATATTCAGAGAAACTTCCCCTCTTGAAACAGAAGAGTGAATATCTGAAAATGTGTGAAATTTATATTCCGGACGCTTACGATATCTTCTGGAGGGAATTGTTTGACTGGTGACTGGCCAAAAAAATAAAAGGTGATACTGACTGACGAAGACCATGTAGCATTTTGTTGTGTTTTCGGCAGGTCATTCTATTAAGTTTTAAATTTATAAAATCATTTGCTACCGCTAATAGATAAAGGTTTAAGTAGTACAAGGCGATACCGACTGTAATGAGGACCATGGGCATTTTGCTGTGTTTTCCAACTAATACAATCATATATTGTGTTTCACATCTAATTATATATATTTGCACTGTTTTCTATTAACAGTAGATAATAAGTTTATTGTACAGTCAAGAAAACATGTCTTTTTCAGCTTATCAGACAGATGATAAGTAAAGTAAACACTTATGTGCAAAAACGGCACATGTGCAGAATCTTTAATTGTTGATTCTGTGTTGGCCTGTGCAGCTACATGTTCTGTAAAAGTCTAAGAAACATTCCAAAAATATTATTTTTACCAGCGATTACCACAGTATGCAATACTGATTACTGCACGATTATAAAACGGCTTTATGCTGATTCCCTATAGTTTGTCACATTGGACATGTTCCCTTTCTGCATTTGGAGACTCGACACAAATTATGCGCGTTATTTCATTATTGGTTATCTACAGCTAACCTTTATATGTTTGTTCTGTCGTTGTGCTATTTTACAACGAATTTAGGGTTCTTTGCAACAAGTGACAAAGTTCTGCAATTGTATATTCCTTAAATAATAGTTCCTTGGGTCTGTGGAACACACCATGTCGCATGATATTCGCTACAATTCTCTGAAGTGTGATAAATATATATCACTGAATGGTGCGTAAGACCTGTTGGATACATCGAGTATGTCACTTCTTCCGGCTTGGACGAAAGTATCTTGGAACAAGTATTGCGGTATGTAATTAAGAAATAGTTCAGTCTAGAAGAATGCTGCGTCTTGTGTTATGTTCGACGTGTTACGGCCAAAGTAATTCCCCACGTATGTTGCCCAACACAATAATCCCAGAAATTAAATAGAGGATATTTCAAACATTGTAGGTGGAAGAACCATGTATTTTACAGGGCTTAAACGTGACGAGGATGAAGTAGAACCATAATTTAAGTTTTGTATTGATGTTCAAAAGCTGAGTTATTTAGAGTTGGAAGCCTCAATTTGCAAAACAAATGAGATATAAAAATACCAGCAGGAAAATAAGTTTACTTTGTTTTAGTGCAAAATATTTACAATGATAAGTTCAGCAATACTGTGCCCGAGTACCAAGTAAAATTTTTTTAATCTAGTATTAGCTTTGAAGCTCGAATGTACAGGCCGATAATAGAATGCTCAAAATAAATTATAGAGTTGGTGAACTTGACTTTGTGAAATTAAATTAAGATCCCAAGTACTTTTAGGAACTAGAATTTTTCATCCGACCAAAAATAAATATATTTAATGTTTTTTTCTAATAGACGAGTGCTATTAAGCTTATTGTCTGACCATTCTCACAACAGCTGATTATATGCAAAAATTACCGCACACGAAAACTGTGTATAGAATTAAGTTTGTAGAAACCTATACATTTTTGAGAGCCGGGAAACACTTATAATGCCTGGTTTTACAAGGACAGATAACTTGGGGTGATATGCTTGTCTAAAGTTCATTGTTCACTGCGATATTTTAACATCTGAAGGCCTGTATTTGTAAACCAAGTAAAAAATAGAATTGCAATTAGACTTTTCTCTAACAGCGTCAACACGCGTATCTTTAGAGTAAATGATTTCTAAAAATATGAAACCTATATCCAACTAGGTTTAAGCGCAGACAGGTTCAGTTTTATACAAACAATTATTTATTGCTTGTACGATCGGGTATGAAATATTCGATGACCGGTAATGATTTTATGTTTTACAGATAAGAGGTCGTGACATATTGCACATCGCAGATAAAATGTTCGCACTGAAGGGAATATGTATCACTACGAATATCAATATTAATGTCTCGAGCTTCTGTTTATTCAACGCGGCTATTCTGTGTTCGAACTGCTGTATTGCCATGCATACGTTATCGCCTGCACAGCTATGATAATAACAGCTGGGATATAGCGGTCGGTTAATAAATGACTGAGGCATCTGAAATAATTAGCAACAATAATTCGGGTATAACCAGTTTAGCGAATAATGTAAGAATTAAATAATTCGTATCGTGAGACTCATAGAAACTTTCGACATCAACTTTTGCCCTTTGAATTTATAACCATGTACGGTGTTTAAAATAAATATGTTGTGTATCATCGAGAGACAGTGGATTCGGCTAGGACGTCGTTTGCTGTATGCTGTAAATGATATTACATAGAACAGGACTCACCCTTCATACACGTACGTGCATTGCGTGAGAGAAGTTAATCTGTTTGTATAGAGTGAAGTTCGCTGTCTAACTGACTGACTCTCATTCACTCACTCATTCATCAACGTACAGCCCAAACTATTGGACCCAAAAGCATCATGATTTAGGGATGGCTTCCCCTTAGGGCGCAGGCAATCACTAATAAAGATACTTTTCAAATCCAACCCTTAAGAATTTGAAAACCCAATAAGATATCGTTATGCTTTTTGCTTTAAAGACTGCTATTTAAATGCCTAAAAATTAATTGAAGGATTTTTTGAACTTCATCCCCTAAGGAGGGGAAAAAAGAATAAATTGTGTTTTAGACGACCCCTCAAAAGCTCAGTAACTCAATAAGGTATCTTTAAGCCTTTAACTAAAATGTTTGGTTACATGCGTAAACATTAATTTCAGAATTTTTCAAAATTTCCTCCATAATAAGGTGAAAAGAGTTTTAAAAAAATGTTTTCGAGGAATCCTTCCATGTCATATTAACGCAACAAAATACCGTAATTCTCTTTGTTTAAAAATATTAATTTTTATTTCCCTTACAGTTGCAGACAAATTCTCAAAACAGAAACGAAACGAGAATTCAATATTTCACTTTCGTAAATTGCGTAGTTATTGAAATGCATCACACTGAGTTCTATAATTTATAATTTCGTGTGTAATTTTTGATGGAGAATGAGTTTGGATATAGTGTCCATGCTAGCTGCACAGTAAGCAATTTTTTTTTTCTCGCAACGTTTAATTGGTTTCTTGCAAACAGAACCTTCAGAATGAAAAACTCTCGATATATGACATATTTAGGATGTAAGCAAACACGGCATATATGGGGTGATTGGGTGATTTTTCAGATGTTTGAATGAAACCTTTGAAAAATCACCCCATATATGACACGTTTAGTTATTTTCCAAACACGTCATGTATCACAGCCGTTTTATACCTATATTAACACAAAATTATCTCAGTTTATGTTAAATTGAAGTTTCATCTATGTTTTATTTGTAAATTATAATATATAATTTATAATAATATGAATAAAAACAGTAAGAAAATGTGTGTGTTGGTAACGCCCAGTAAGTAATAGTTCTCATGCAAAATATTATTACCACTGAGTGCGCACGAATTCGGTACTTTGTCCGTTAGTGTGATTTTCTAGACGTATTTAAGCTTATTTTGCACGAGGCGGAGGAATATGCTGAAAGTAGAGCTTAATCAGGACCTCAGAAAAATGTTAAGAAACAGGGAATTGATTATATAGGGATTTATGCATTTTATAGAGTCAGTTGCACTGCTGCGCTAGAAGCCACTCTACGTTAACGCGAAAGGGATGCGTTTAGGAGACCATTTCCCTCCAAGGGTGGCATGGTACACAACACTAGAATGGTGGAATGGTGGAATGCGGGAGCAGCAGAAACGGGAGTATCCTAAGTAAACCTACCAGCGAACAGTGATGTCCACCCCGTTTCCACATAAGAAAATTCGAGTGTGATCCCCACTGTGTCGTAAGACTGCTGCGCTTGCAAAGTAGCTGTCGTGAGCCCGGAGACACTGACAGATTATAGGCTGTTCACGATAAAGTGAGCACTTTCTAAGGCCCTTCTAACAGGCACTAACCGCTAATAAATATATCTTATTGCAGCCTCAGGCATTAAATTTTGGGGGTGGTGAAATGCATACACTGTGTTTATTCGTCACATTGCAATGTTTATATTAAAAAGTAGCAGGAAGATGGAAATAGGATGAAAGGAAAAATTTTATAAGGGCCTTAAAAAGTGCTCACTTTACCGTGAACGGCCTATAATATGAATAATGCAATACGAGATTTATACACTACGAACTATGTCATTAACACATTTATTATATGGGGCATTTTTATAATCTATTAGGTGGATTTTTTAGTAGTGTCAAATACAGGTATGCTCTGAGTTGCTTCGATTAATTTTTAAAAAATATGTATTATATTTAATTAAAAAATATTTCATCGCACTACGAGTTCCGCAAATAGCAGTACTGCCATGCCATTTAAGACTGAATAATGGGATCGCAACTGAAAAATTGGAGCAAAGGAACGTAGAAAGCGTGTGACTGAACCGGATTTGTCAAGTGGGAATGAAGAACAGCACCCGAGAAATACACTCCTTGTGAAATAGGCTGGGATCGAGTTCGCGAATTATCAATGCCGGCCATCGTATGGCTGGTATATGTACCTCAGTATTAAATGTTTATTTTCTGCGATTGAACGTTTGCTAATTGATTCCATGAGCCTTCGTACCACCACATATTTCTTGAAAGTAAGTTAACTCTTAATATGTACATCAAAAGGCAGTCGCCGATCATAAAGTTTGCAGCTACGTTATTCAGAACAGCAGCCGACCTCTGCAATGTAGTAATTGCAAGAAAGTCCTTATTTTTTTAATCAGTGCAGCGAAGTATAACATAACCCAACAAATATATGTAACTGGTAATTAACATCTTGTAGATCCTTGAGTTTATATGCCGAACAGAAATACATTTTTTTCTCTCATCGCGAAGTTGTAAATGGATATTTTTTTTTTTTATTTTAGTCTTTACCTAGTGTCAGAGTCAGGTAGTTTTATAGGACAGTAATTCACGTGGCTTGCATTTAAACTTTTTGCAGTGCATTAATTTCCTTTTTTTGTTTTTAGTTTCGTTGGTGCATCTGCTGCGAAACGAACAGAAAAGTTGATAATGCAATGGCTTAGAGACAAACATATCAATTTTTACCCTGGTCTCTAATGTTGAAACCTAGACTAGCATGCATTTTTAGTTCTTGATCACTTTGTTACTTTCAGCCAGAAAATTTTTAAAAATATTCTACACATTCTGACTGACAGGACACAATATCTGTGTTTCCTGAAGTATATGTTCCGTACTGAAATGGCAAAATAATTTAATTTTTTGTATCTTCTAGAAAATTTATATTAACCGTGCATCTATTTTGATGGTAGGTCAACTGACAATTGAATCTTTAAGGTAAATCGACGTAAGCCTTACGCACTGTAATATATAACCCAAATCCGTTATAAGAATTCACGTACATAGAGAAAATGAAATTATTTTGCAATGTTTCAGGTTTTCTTTGGCCATTTTTACTCCTAAAGTTAACAGCGTCAAAATGAAATAAATGAAAGTATCTTTAAAATACTTTTTCAAAACAAACTCTGTATATTTATTGTTAATTAGGAACAAATTATTTTATTCCGTAATAAATTTCAGATAATTGCAAAACGAAAACTTACCGTGCTGTTTAAACTAATTGATGTCGGGTGCAAGTTTCTGCCCAAGGCACGAAGTTTCATTGTTAAATTACTCATTCCAAATTATTCTTTCATGTTCAGCGGACGTTTTAATCCTACGGGCCCGACATAATGTGGTGAAGTGAATGGAAATTCGGACGCCGTACTCGCAACACAATTTTCGTTGAAAGGAAACGTAGCTGCTGTTGCAACGAATCGTTGCCAACACTAATTTAATGAAACGCTTCCTCGGCCATGACGTAATAACACACTTATCGGAGAGATAATCTAAAGTCGAAATGGAGAAGAAATCGTGCTGTTGCATAAGTTCCTAACATCTCACGGTTGCACCGAGTTCTCGTAGCGGCAACAGAGTGCTAGAAAGCCTGCGGATTAGGCGCCGGCCGTGCCGCCTTGAAATTAATCCGGCAGCTTCTTAAAGCTCGTGTTTTTACTGCCGTATATTCTCGCCTGCGTTAACGCTGCAGCCTTTCGCAGCGGCGAGAAACTTTGCAGTCGAAATAAGAAACCACGCAAGAACTCTTAGAGTTATTTTATTACGCCCTCCCTTACTCGCTAAACCCTCCCCCCCCCCCCCCGGCGTTCCAAGCTGCTAATAAACTCGACGCTGCATTTTGGATTTTTAGCGGTAACCTCAGCCGACCCACATTCCAGCGTGCTCTCAAGCCAGGCTTCCATTAAGTGCATAATTTTTCATTTTGCAGCGCCCTCCCCTGGAGTTAAGGAGAAACAAACACCGCCCCCACCCTTTTCCCTTTAGTGCCCCGGGAGAGGAGGGGGGAGGGCGAGTGGGTTGCCTCGAAGATCAGGACTTACGGTGTGCCTCGCAGGGCGAGGGACAATAAAACCTAATTATCACCCCCTGTTAATGTTTCAGACGCTCCCTCCCCCTGCCCCCTCCCTCCTACAGGGGTCGGCCTGCTCTCCGGGGAGCTGGCGTCGGTAATTAATACCTCTTGTTAGGCGGCGTGTTTGCCTGGCTAGCGCACCGTGTGATTAGCCCGGGCGTCGGGACGCTCTCGCAAGCGCACCGCGACGCTGCTTGCTACTCTGGAGCTAGCATCCACCTTCACTAACAACGAAACACGCGAGACAATCCCACTATGGTCTATTCGCTGTGTCTCAAAACTTTTATTTTAAATCAAACATTTGGAAAATATCCCACACGTATAATACGTTCGTTTGTTTCCTAAATATCTCATGCATCGCAAGCGTCTTATGCTTGTGTCAACATGTATCTTATTTTTGAGCAAGTGGAACTTATACTTAGAGGTACTTGAACTTGGCGAATTAGCCTGGCATCAAAGTCTTGAGAGCCGGTGAGTGTGGAGCGGCGCCGGAATGGAAGGGCGAGAGGAAACGGGAGATCCCCGAGAAAATCCACCGACCAGCGGCGTCGTCCGGCACGATTCCCACGTGCGAAGATCCAGGGAGTAGTGGCCCCCGCCGGGAGTCGAACTTGGCCCACCTTGGTGGGAGAGCAGTTGACTGATCACTCCGTCACCTGTGGCCCCATGGGTTGGCACGTGATACAACTGGTTCGTATACGTACATAGAGTGTCATAACAACTGTGGTACAGTCACAGAATTATCACCGAGATATGCGTTTTTGTAGTATAGCATGCCTCCAAACGAATCTGAGAAATCGACGGACTTCTGCTATCATTTTATCTATAAATATAATATCACACATGTAATTAATACAAACAAATCAGAAAGTAAGTGAATTTGTAATACTTAGTAAGGAATAGTTTCTCATGCAAAATATTGTTATGTTGTGTGCGCACAATACGCCTGGTGCATTATTCCTTTGGTGAAACTTTCTAGACTCGTTAATGGTTTTCTCTGAATGAGACTGAGGAATAACCAAAAGTATAACTTTACCAAGAATTCAGAAAAGTTGAAAATATTTATGAATGGACTACATATAGTATTTAACTATACAACATCTCACCACAACTCGAAACACTAATCATAGGATTGTTTTTTATCAATCGTGCAAATAGAAGTTGAGTGGCCTGCGACAACGGTTCACCTGAGGGTGTTCCGATGAGACGACCATTTCCGTTGGTTACGATTAGCTGATTCTTAAGTAATCTCAATCAATCACTTACAGGTAACTATTCACATTTTTCGTGCGAACACACGGGGGCAACCCCTATTTCCATGACGCCGGTGGTTGGTATTACCAACTGCATTGTCACAGGTGTAGGTTCTCTGTTCTACACAACACTATTCACCGATTTGTTACTTACTCCTGGGTGGTTACTATTCATTTTCACTCAATTAAATTCGAAACCGTGGACCTTAGGGCACGTAGCTCCATTAATAATCACTTTAGGGTAGAAGTTGTGCAGATATTTTCGTCTTATATTTACGTCAGGAATAACCTGCCGGAGTTTGTCAGTGTTATTCGGAATCACACTTACGAAAGACTCCGGTTGAATCCGGGGAAGTACATCGTGATTATACAGTGTCAGACCCCTAAAAAGGGTATTACTTTGATATCTATACTTTACAGTAGTAGGTCAGCTGTTAAAATGCCCATCAGTTCTCGTGGTACTTCCAGAATCCTTCCTCTGAAACTGTAAAAACTGCCTTGAAGCTGAAGGCCCATTCCAATCTAAGAACCTATTGCACTCCGCGCCATTCCTTCTGTCACATTTATAAATCTCGAGGCAGTATTTCGATTAACTCTTTCGTGACCTGTATATATAGGTTGTTTACGGTTAGGTGAGTACTTTTTTAAATAAACTTCCGAAAAAAAATCACCGCCCGTTAACTGCATATAGACTACTGTATACGCTGATTTGACGGCACTGTGTTAAGTTTGCAGCGAATTAAGTCAAATAGCTCAAATTTCTTTGCTTATTGCGAGTGTAATGTTTAAAGCTGTGGCAAATAAAGTCCATTTTTTTTGTACATATTTGACTACGAATTGGAGTGCTAAAGCCACATTTAGGTTTCTGACAATTTCACTTGACTGACGCATGAGAAAATGTCATGTGATCCATAGCTATATTAAATTTACTTATGTCGGAAGGATAAAAGATTGACGGAAGAGTAGACCTTAAGCAGGGCTTCCAAAAGTTCTGAGTGTGCCGTCAGCTGCTTAGAAGATTCCAGCCTATCAGAAACGCCTGAACTAACATGTAGTAGATGAAAATGTGTTTTTGCAGTATAAACGAACGTAACGTAAATTAGACTTAAAACGCTGTTCCCTATAAGGTGAGCACTTTTTCAATCAGCCTTCGAAGAAAGTCATGCCCTTACCTGAGTGAATTTCTCAACAGGCACACAAGTGGCACTGGGTGCCCAGTAAATTTGGCAACGACGGACGGAAGGTACAGTGCTGCATGCTGAAGACGCGTGCAGGGCGTATCTGGGTTCGTGAGAGATGATGGTCTTAATAATAAAAATGAAAGAAACTAAATTTCATTTCTAATTTATTTACTCTACTATTATCCACATCATTAATTAGCCGTCTCCAGTTTTGCTCTTTATATTTAACAGGGAACGCAATATTTCATATATTTTTACACTCTAAATAACGTCTTTCTTAATTATCTCTGTTGGTTACAGTCACTTAAAATCATACTCATTATCAACACGTGTTGAGTCTATCAGTTGCCGTCATTTATTATGTCGTTCACTCACGCATCTAGTCCAATAGTCCAACCTGCCAGCCCCATGCTCCACTGCTAGATACTTGCAGTCGCAGATTTCCCTTTCAGCTGGTCACTTCTCGCGCTACTAGTCTTCTATCGCTCGGAACTCAGTCACTCATTCATCCATCCACTCCAACTCAACTTCCGACCCGCAGGCCTCTGCCGCAGTTTTTATAGTGTTGCGCCTTACCATCTGGAACGTTCAACGCCCTCCGAGACGCGCCGAGAGAAATATTTACTTTCCTGAAAATTTCACAGTTTCGCTAGACTGACGCATGAATAAAGCAAGCATGTCCAAGGCAATGTTGATTATACGTATGGCGGAAGCATACACAACGTTATTTCAAGTAGATCTTCAGCAGGTTTTACGAAAGTGCTCAGTTTACCGCGAACTGCTATACCTATAATACTAGTCTAATGAGCATAGCGCAGTATCCTAGGCCATGGCTGTCCACAGAGTCTCGCGTTTCTCCTTTCAACTTGCACCTACGCATGCGCAGTGTGTCGACAGTGCTGATTCTCATTGCATTGGAAAGAAAGATAATTATTACTTTCTCTTTCCGTTTCCAAAGAATAACCTTTGCTGAAAGCCGCAGTAAATAAAACTTCCGTCTACCGATAATTCCATCATTGTTCGTTTAGAACACCCTCGGGTTTTTCGTAATGTATTTTACTGCAATATAACAACTAGAATTCCTAATACTTTATTTTTCATTTTTGTATTAAAACTTAAATGCAGACAGTGACCGTTTGTACGCTCAATCGTTGTTTGGCTGAATAGTTGCTTGGTGTTAAATTTCAACGTAGTTGAAGACTTAACCAAGAACACAGTTAAGTGGGAAGATTGGGAAAATGTGTTGTTGCCGTCAAATTATGTATTTATATGTAGAAAGTAATTATTACTTTACTCCAGAGTGTTACAGACGAGAAACTTTAGATCAGGGATTTTCAACTGGTTTCCCCATCGGGCCACTTACTAACAATTGCATTGCTTGAAGGGTCATACTCACTTGAAACAAAGTATTAGCTCACTTATACATAGTCACTGCATTTGCATGAAGGAGTAATACATCAAATTATATATAATTTGTTTACATTATTTATGCCAGTCATAGTTACAAATGACTTTAAGATAGAATTATATTCAAAACTATATTTAATAATGAGAATAGTTGATTTTAAAAAATTTTCCTCGCGCAAGTATGACGAGTTTGGTAAGCCACATGTGGCCCGCAGATTGGTAATTGAATAACTCTGCGGTAGATGGTAGACAGAGTGTGAACTATTAAATACTGTTCACGATAAAGTGAGCACTTTTGAAATCAACATTAGAGAAAAGTCACTGCCCCTACCTGCATGTATTTGAACGGGAGCCCTGAGTGGCATGTGCCTAGTAAAGTTAGTAACGATGGAGGGGGAAGTAGTTCCGTATCTTAACGTCGAATAAAAAGTGTTAGGTAACTATTTGGAATAATTTAAATTATTTATTTCTCTTTTTGTTTTTTTTTTATCCATCGACGTACAAAAAATGAGCAGATTTATAAAATATTTACTTTTCTAATAATGTTACAGTTCCCCTTGACCGACGCATGAATGACGTGACGAGACCCATGACAATGTTATTCTTACATGCGGCTGAAGAATACACAACGTGCATACAAGTGGATACCAAGCAGGGCTTTCGAAAGTGCTCACTTCACCGTGAATAGCATATAAGTACATTCACTGCGCTTTTATGTGTGGCCAGACGATTAAAAAATTCTGAAACTGAGCTACCAAATAATATTTCGATACACACTGTGATAAACTCATGTTGCTACTTACAAAAAAATAAAAGTATATAGAGCGAACTGCAAAGAACTCTCTAACAGAAGCATAATTATTTTCTGTCATTAAGCCGTATTGAAACATTTTCATATGCGTGTCTTCATTTATTGCACTGAAAAGTCACGATTCCGGTTAATTATATAAACGGAAAGGATAAATTGGGTAAACACAGTAGGAATTCATTAAACTTAAAATGACGCACGCAAAAATATTGTTTTAATTTGGAATGGCCAGGTGTACGTTAACAAGTTATACACAAACGCAAACAACCATGTAATTGCCAATTACGACTCACCGCATATTTGCGAAATGAAGCAGGCGGTATATGTAACAACAGATGTGAGGAACACAAAGTCATACACACACAATAACTGTCGACTAAATACACCCTGTGGAGATACTGCATTAAAAAAATACCCTACGTACACGCTTCATATGAAGAAATATGAAAAGAAACTTGGACTTGTTATTTTTAACACAAGGCGAATTTCAGACGTCTTTTCAAGTCCTGTCATTGTTTCAAAAATTCATAAGTAGTTTTTTTATACATTTTTGTATCTAAACTATTGCCCAATCGGCTGAAAACGGTAAAAAAAAATTACACATTTTAATTTTCGCATAAAACAAATGGCAATAACTAAGGAAAGGTATCTAATTAAAATTTATGCACTTTTTAGTAACTATTACAATCTTGTGAAAGGCAAATTTTCTAGGCCTGTTGTAGAGACTGAATCATTTCTAAGTATAATCACTTGGCAGGTGTGCGCTAACATGACCTTTTTTTTTGTTAAAGTATTCTTTAGACAACTTTTTACATTTTTCAGACTTTATTGCTGTTCATTTGTACTGTAACACGTAAGAATTTGTTATTAATCCTGCTTATTTTGTAGAACTAATAACAGTAACAGTATGAGACACAGCAATTTAAATAGCAATTTTATATGTGCCTTGCCCAATAACATGTGGAATATATCAAATTCAAAACTGAAATGAATGTTTTGAGGGACATTTGAATACTTAACTACGTAATTTGTTGTATTTTACCACTCTGTATACTGATAATAATATTTTATGGCGGCCACAGCGTGGTTTGTTAGAATCCACGCTGCCAAACCTTTACGTGTTGAGCACCAGACTTTTCAATTGTCACCATTAAACTTTAGTGGCCATTAGAATTTTAATTTTGTGGTGGCTAGAGAAATTTTGCGTTCTCCACAAAAAAATTATGGCAGGGAGAACAGCAACAAATTACGCTATGGGCGGCACAATTTTTTTTTTTCTGTGTATCTTTCCGAATTCTGGCACTTTCATCTTTTTGAGGGAAAAAGCAGGGAAGATAGAAGTTCTTACTTTGTATGTTTGTTTTACTACGCAGTCCAGGCAAAACTGTCTGAAGTGATTATTCATCACTATGCAATTAGTGAATTGCACAAAATAGTTTATTATCGAAATTCTTGTAGCACAGCATGGGCCTATGTTTGGAATGCAAGAAGAAATCTCCAGACACTACCGTGAGTAAATTCTATCCTGAGATAGTGGCTACTCTTCCCCCTTGTGGTAACTTGGTATCTCTCCGAAACTGCATGACATATAATTGAGCAAAATCACACGAATTGCAATTAGGCACAAGGGTATTTGAAAACCAGCGCGAGGACAATGGTGCGTTTATGAGCTTTGTAAGCAGTGAAGAAACAGCTGCGGTGGATTACAGCGTAGAAACCTCTTGCGCCGTAGGATTTCAGTTTTTAAGAATGGAAGAAGAAGTTACGCAGAGGGAATGTGTTTGCACAAAAAACAAATGACACCGACATAAATGTGCGGAGTAGCGTTCATCAGAATTTCTCTTATGGTCTGTTTGCGGTTCTGTCGCACTTTTAGAATCAAACCTTTGGAAAATAATCCTTTGTATGGCGTGCTTTCTTATTCCCTTAATGTCGTATATCACAAGCGTTTAATACTTGTGTCAATTTAAAAGTATCTCAGCGGGCCCGCAGTGCTACCAAACCGGCAGTCGCGAACTTCAAATAGGGAATCAATGTTAAACGAAATTTCTTCTCATTGCGTAAATTTTAAAGATAACTATTTCAAACAAAACAAAAAACACGTTGACGCGATTTTCTCTGAGAATATTGCTACATTAAATTGTTTTAAAAAAAAAAATTTGAGCCAACCTTTTTTTTTTTTTGTTATACGTAAATTTCAAAAATTTACATTTTATAAAAACTATTTTAAACAAAAAAAATGGGCAAAATATTTTTTAGTATCATCATTCCTTAAGAAATTTCAGTGGAATACTTTTTGTTTGAAATAGTTATCTTTAAAATTAGCGCAATGAGAAGGAATTTCGTTTAACATTGATTTCCCATTTGCAGTTCGCGACTGCAGGCTTGGTTGGCAAGCCCCGTTAATTCTGGTTAAATCGGACTTTTGCTGCTAGTTTATAAATTGGTTTTTACCTAATTAATATATAAATAATACGAATCATATCAGAGATGTAGGTGTACCGTTAATGCATAGTAAGAAATAGTTATAACGTAAAATAATATTACACTTAGTGAGAAATAGTTCTTATGGAAAATAACATTACTCTAAGTGCGCACGAATGCGGTGCGCACCTTTGGTGTAATTATCTAGACTTAGTTAAGCCTTGTTAGCATGAGGCGGAGGAATATCCTGGAAGTAGAACTTTAGCAGGTCTTCGGAAAAATTGGAAGTAAAGTGATTTGACTGCACTCGCGAGCAACCAAATCGACTCGCCCACTAAACGTGCATATCGATACGGACGATCGACCGGCCGGCACTCAGTTCAGACATGAATCCGATCGAAGTGCATGGGACGAATTATTGCAGAAAGTATGGAAGTGAGTTTTATGCAAATGGTGTCAACGTAAAGCTAAAGTGTCGGGTTTTAAAACGACATATGTTTTTCATGAATATGTTGTATCATTTTCGTGGGAGATATGTCTGTATGCGCGCGTTATGGGTAGGTCGATTTGCTTTGCTCTCGAGTATATGTTTTCTTTAATTACAGTTTCGTCGCTTCACAGGTTTGTGCACCGTGGCCTCCTGAAGGCCGGCCGAGAATGCCGCGACCTGAGCCGTGCTCCCCGTGGACATGGCGCCGAGGATGCTAATCACGGACCCCCCCCCCCTTACAAACGCCATTCCACGCTCGCAAAAGGTTTCCAGGCCTCGAGGCCGTGTAGGCGTGCCCGCATGTGCTGCCCTTCCCACGGCGAGTCTCATCACGGCTAATTAGCTCCCTGGCAGCGCGCGCGTGCGTTATGAATCCCCCCC
This sequence comes from Dryococelus australis, assembly GCA_029891345.1. Lineage (NCBI taxonomy): Eukaryota > Metazoa > Arthropoda > Insecta > Phasmatodea > Phasmatidae > Dryococelus > Dryococelus australis. Next base: position 19,738,323 of record CM056997.1, on the reverse strand, counting down.
TTCAAACCCCCTGCCGATACATTCCCGCCACCAACATCTCCCGTTGTCTACTGCGCCTTAGAACTTGTAACCTCGTGACAGCCGTGCACGCCAAGTTAAGGGTATTATGTACCTGCGCGGCCAAGATCGAGAAGCGAGGGGGCGATACGGGCGACACTAACACGCACGCCTAGAGCCTCATCGCTCCTACGCGCTACCCGTGCAGAGTTTCCTTCGTAACGCTGTACTGTGCAAATTAGATCTGTAATAGTAAGGTTTTATTACACGCGATGAAGGACCACAGATTAAACTACGTCCGTATCGCTGTACTTAAAGGAAACTGCATAGGCAAGCTTTAAAAATGCGATATTTTACCACTTTCCCGATTTTTTTTCTCCAAGAGTACACCAAATATGACAAAAGTAAAACGATAGGGAAATATACAATAGTTTTTTTTATCCTTTCTGTAAAAAAATCGTATTTCGATGACTTGTATTTACAGAGATACGCGTTTGCGCGCAAAGGACGATTTCACAGAAAATGTTCTCGCACATAATCCCCTTAACGTGGCGCGGGGAGAGCCGGGAAGAAACCCAACCGCCCACAGACCAACCCCTACACTCGGCTGGGGCCGCGGTGGTGTAGCGGTCAGACTACTCGCCTCCCACCCAGGCGAACGAGGTTCGCTTCTCGGTGGGATCGCACTTGGATCTCCGCGCGTGGGAATCGTGTCGGACGCCACCGCTACGCTCTGAAAACACTCTCATCACGATAATGCTAATTTTGTTGCTGCAAAAAAATCTTTTCTTCAAATATCAACCACTGCAAAGTTATTTAGCAGTTTAAAAATTTCTTCTTGTTATTTTGTTTAATTAAAGATAATATTTATTTTGCAGCAACAAAATCCTAGTATATTGCATTGCAGTCAAAATAGTTATGTTAATTGTAAAGAAAGGTGATGGTAACCCTTAAGTTAGTGATGGCCTTTCCTTGAAAATAAAGAAATTTATTTCTTTAAATCATGCCAGTATTCCCCCTATATTTTAAATTTAACATACTTTTCTTTCGAATAGCAATATGCTACCTTCCATCAAGGAAACGGCATTGTAATGAATAACGCAACACTCCTTAAAATAAACATAGTACTATTTACTACAACTTAGAGAGTTTGTAAATTTAAGAACACTAATGTTAGTGAATACTTTAATATTCTTTGAGATAAAAATGTCGTCCTTACTGTAACTATATGTTGTTTTCATTTTAAGATAACACAAGGAATCAAATACTTAAATATTCTTTACAGTACATATAGTTGTAGGCCTATTTCATGTAACTTAATTAGTTTTTTTAATTTTAAGAACATATGTTGTAGTGAATAATTTAATTTGAATTAAAATGATGAGTACCCATCGTTTTGCCTAAAATTAGGCAAAATGACATTAGGTTAAACGACTTCAGGCAAAATGACTTTTAAGCAAAACAACTTTAGGTAAGAATATTTTAGGCAAAATGACAGTTGCTTGTCGTAGGTTAGTGCCCGGGAGAAGTCTTGGCATCCGAGTCCCCTCCTACTCCCTAGACTGCGACTCGGCACGGACCGGTCTGTAGCGGAGTGGCAAGACAGCGACCCGGCAGTATACGCGCGGACACAAAAACATTCTGCGAAACCGTACACGGGGAAGTTGGACTGGTGAGAACATATAGTAGTGCTCTAGTGACAGTGAGTTCTGGATGATGTCGTTACAGCCTGCGTGCGCCCTTCGACACAAGTCAGTTGCTTTTCTGTTATCGAGCGCAAATGTCCTGTTAAAATATTCACCAGTATCGAATTAAAATCACGTTAGATAAAAGCAACAACGATGGAGGTGGAATATGTTATGTAGCTTGATGCTTCAGCAGATGAGGTGTTTCGTTTCCACATTTGCAAAACACGAAGACAAAATAAATATATTACAAACGCTTGCACAGTGAAAATGGATTACACAGAAGACACTATATGTTCACACAATATCCCAACATTGAGGTGATTGAGACAGCATAATATCAAGCTAACGTAAACACGTGTTACAGAACAGCGGTGTTACTTATAACAAGAATACAAAAATCATGCAAAGAATAAAACATAAATTTGTACACATCTGTCATCCATCTAGCCAATGCCGAATGTAATGTCCTAGCATGATCTTTTTGTTGATATAGAATTCGCGAATTGTGTTACGTATTACTCTCTTGTCGAAATCAATCTCAATACAACCTTTAGTTTTGGGGCTGGGAATAAATGTGTAATACAGAATAATAAATGTAAAACATATTTAAATATAATAATGTTAGATTAAATGACACACGAATATATAGAATAATTAGTGCTATAGAATAATACAAAATATAGCTGACAAAAGATAAAAATAACTTATTATTTATATTTATATTCCAACGAATAACGTGATCTATGAAGTTCAAGCTAAACTATACATGTTTTAAATCAACGTTCAAAACTCTTACCCTAATAACTGCATTTAATTTAGCGCAAATTTAGTGCAAATATAGGCATGCTAATCCCAACCTACATGACAGGAAATCATAAAATGTGCAACAATCATTGAATGTATTACGTAAATTGTAACTTACAAATTATCTCCAATGAAATAAGCAGTTCGCTGTTCACTTTAAATAAGTAGATATTACCGCGGACGGTGTTCTAGTTGACCTATTGGCTGGTCCCTGTGGTGGCGTAGTTGGTTGAGAGTTGAGCGTGAGTGGTTCCTGTTTCGAACCCCGGGTAGAGCAAGGGTGTAATTTATGTTCGTCCGCATGGGCTGCCCTTTCATTGGAAACATCACTTCCGATACGTAAACTGCGAGAACACAGTTGTCACGGAATTAAATAAGTGTGTGCTGTACATCTGGAAATATATTCGCATTCTGTCTTGTACTTAAACAAGTAAAACCTTGGATACTCGTACCCAACTGAATACTTGTAATAAGTACATTCACCTACTAAGTGGACTTGCAAGATATATACATTAAATATCACAGTTACACTTGTGTTTCAATTACATTGGTAAATAGCGAATGTAAAAATATAATATGCTATCGAAAATATCTTTATTTGTACCACAACTGTAATACAAAGATTATCTTTTATATTAAGTATATCTAAAACAAATAGGCGAAATCGAACCTGCACCTATTCTTGAGCAAATACGTGTGAACGTAACTTCAACCCCAACAAACAAATCTACGTAACGATAATGTTAGTTTCGAAACTGTTTGTATAGTAATGTGGCAGGCATATCATTTTAACCCGTTAATGTTTTAGTTTTTAATGCTTTTCAAATACGACTGCATATCTGCACATGTTTGGTTTCATAATCGAGAAATTATTTTATCTTAATAAACGTTGCGTTCGGAATAACATTTACTGGCATAAATCATATGCGGAAGTTTATTACGGGCTGTTAAGATATTACAAACAATTATTTTATCATTAAGGCTACAGAAATATTTTTGCAGCTATTACACCGTGCTGCCGAAGCCAGCGTTATTTGGGAAAACATATTCACAGGTGGCATTACTTTTGCACATGAATCGGAATTCTTGAAATAATACATAAACGGACATGGTAATTAAAACCTTTTTATATAAATTCTCAATTATTTACTATGATTTGCGTGCGCATATAATTTGAAAAACCTAGGCATATGCAGACCACGATTTCACATAAACTACCGTTACACAGCAAGAATGCTCACACGCAGTTTAATTTGGTGGAATTTGTAAAGTCGATGGACATTACACTGTACAGTTTAATATGTCATAGCGGTGGCATTGTTTAATATTTATTATTTTACAAGCTTATTTTATGACATCTGTGTGTAGGCTTTCTTTATACCGCGGGACAGTCCACTATAAAATAAAAACACCCAATTATCACGACTTTGAGCACGTAAAGCTATGCAACGTTTCTGTAGTTCCAAATGAAATGCATTGGCCTAAAGTTACTGTTTAGTTGCACCTTGGTAAAATGTACGCATAAATGAATTCACGCAGCATTGCACCGAGTATTACAAACTACATAGTGTTTCAGTTGTATCATTTTTATGACATGTGGTCGTTCATGGATATTGTTATTGTAGGCAAGTGCACTTTTGTAACGCTGGGGATAACTTTTCCGTGCCTCTGCAAACGTCCTGCGTCCTCCACTGTCCTACATACAACTGAGCCCGCCTTAACTGATGTTTGTGGAATAGCCGATAGCACGGCCAGATCTGCGCGTGCATGTCCCCCCCATGATCTAGTACCACATTGAATGAAAGTTTTAATGCCAATTTATACATAGTAAAGATTTGCAGACGTACTTACTGATACATTTTTAACTTATTTTCTTTTAATGATATATTCACAAAGGTCAGTTCGAAAGCCAAGTCAGGTTGCGTTGATGGAAAGCACTTTGCCTCCAAGGTGGGATGATCCTCTTGTGGTTCACCGTTGCCTTACGCGGTGTGAAGCTAAAAGGTTAAGAATGTATCCTGCTATAAATGCAGCACTGAACACTCAACTCTATTGAGAGCCGAACCTGTGTCCCGCATGCTACCAGAATCCGGTATCCCTACTAGTATAACAAGTAGCCCAAAGTAGACATGAATGCGTATACATAGTGTTGCTGAATGTATGTTGCAAATATTGTGAGGTATTTCATGCTGGAAAATAAGAAATTATATATAATACTACTTACAACATAACGTGATTACAGAGAGAGAGATGAGCCTCTAAATCAATAGGTTTTGAAATAAATGTATTTACACACATCTGAATCTACATGAAATTACATGAAAAATTATTCGATGATTTTTAGTTTATAAAATATTTTAAATCTTAGAAGATGTGGTTAGGAAAATCGCCTCTCTTTATATACTAAGCCGAATTAAACTAGGGTATTTTATTATATTCTAAAATAATAATCTTGCTACTAGCATTTCTTCTGTTTTAATGCTTGAACCGCACAAGCAAACATAAACAAATAGGGTCGCCTTAGTGAATCACACTCGGCCCAAACAAACTCGAGAAATGAGTGCACTAATTTTCGAAAGTATAAAGCGGTACTCCTGCGTGAGTAGGCTACATCCCTCCCATCTGCAAATGCGTTACTGTTCTATTAGTTTACAGCGAGAGTTGTGGGCGGCAGTTATCAAGTGATATTTCAACAATTTCATGTTGTAGAATTACCTTCAACACTAATTTGTTAATTGCGACAGTCAGCAGTGCCATATATGCGTTTTTACTACGCTTCGTATCAATTAATTTCCTATTAAAACGTGGCTCGCAAATTCAAGTTTTTTTATTGGCGTTGGCAGAAACCACACGTGAAGCTTTCAAATATTGAAGGTAAACGCCGGTAGATACGTTCGGTGAAGAGCTGTGAAGCTCTCGGCCACGCCAGGTGACACGCAGATAGTGCAGTCAGGGAATTTTCAACTCCGCGCTCCCGCGTGTTATACTTTTTTTTTAAACGTCCCGTGAACATGACTAGCTTACAGAACAGCCAACGGCAATTCCAGGACAGCACCGGTTCTGTTTCTCAATCTACAACTGCCTGCACTCACAATGTTCGCCAGAGTGGATCGTCTTCGCACTTCACTTGGAGCTGGCGAGATAACCGCGTGGCGAGTCCTCAACGACCAGCTACTTCGACCATTCGTTCACGTAAGAATCCTGTACTGGTAGCCAGCTACACCCGGTCCAAGAGTTGTGTTTCACCGGTGTATGTTGAAACGTGGAGACGATTTGCACTTTCTCTGGCGCATTCTGTTCAGTGATGAACACAGCTTTACCAGAGAAGGCGTACTTAACTCACAGAACAGCCATGGGTGGGCTGAGGAGGACATGCCTGCAACTCAACTCATGAAACCCCCATCATTCATTAAGTGAGCTCCAGCGTGAACTTGAATGTAGAGTTAGGCTTGACTGGTGCATGAATTTCCGACAGACACACTACCAGTCTTCTTGGAGAACTTTCCGCATGCAAACTCGTGTAATGATGTGGTTTCAGCACGACTAGGCACAGGCTTACTTTCCCCGAGCTGTACGTCATAAATCACTGAATTAGTAAGAAAGTTCCCATTGTGCGGCCATCACGATCCTCCGACCTAATACCTCTGGATTATTTCCTTCGGCCACCTGAAGAGTCACCTACGTGAGACTCCAGTCAACACCGACGAGGAAACAGTGGCCCAAATATTGAAAAGGAGCTGCTGACTACGAACCACTCCAGTATCTTCGGACATGCGCATGGCAGCATGCTGTACCTCTATGACGATTGCAATGCTAAGGGTGGTTATATCTAATAAACATTACAGTTTTATAACACACGCTGTGATGTGTACGCCTTCATTAACACCCTCGCAATAAATTGCTACACGCGCGTTCGTGGGTGGCAGAAGTGTTTGTCTGCTGGTGAATTCGTACCACTGCACCCTTTAAAAATCATTGCACTTCTTTAAGTGCGGTTGACTGAATGTGTTTCACTAAGGTAACACTATAGGCTAAAGTGTACATGTTGACTTCAAGCAATGAAACAGGAGATATACTAGGAATTAAAATGTAATTTTTTAACTATATTTTATTCCCCCCAGTTTATTTTACAAAGTCGGCAAAGCTAACGGATAAAATTTCCGGAGGTTTAAGATGTTTAATCAACTAAACATAATTTAATAACTAGTTTTATCTCGCGTAATTTCCAATATAATTAAATTAATGTGTTATAAAACCTCTTGACTTAGAGGTGCATACCTTTCTCCCCTGTGCTCTCTTTAGGCTACGAGGGGTTTTATGTTTTCTATCTTCATTTATCTTAAGGAATCACCTTAAAAAGTTTGTAACATACATTCAGTGACATGTAGAGGTGCATATTTGTGAGTATTTATACGTTAATCGAATTAAGTATACGCTCGCGAAAATGGAAAGTGCTTATTGCATGTTCCGTATGCGACTCGTTTGGTAGTACTTTTTTTGCAATACATTAGTGTGAAACTATTTAAATACTAACCCATTAATTATAATTAGGAAGAAAATGGAATTACATTTATCATAACAAATAATACTCGAAGAGTTGCTCAGATATTGACCATATAAGGAAGGTATCTCTAGATAATCAACTAGTATGCCGGTCGAAAGTAATGTGCAACATCCTGAAGTAATTATTTTAATATAACAATTAAATTTAAATTTTTTAATAATCTTCAGTTATACTTTATTCATTAAGGGATTGATAACTATCTAGACGAAGCGTAGAATCACACTTGCCTACACTAAATTCCATTAATGCGTTATTAATTCATGGAAATTGGAAATGCGTTATGGTAAATTTAAATAATGTCTAATGATCAGTTTTTGTTGGAAAAGGCTAATTCTGTAGTTTACTGTATTGCAGAAATTTGAATATAAGGCATAAACATAATTTCTTTAATAAGTATGTTGGGGGAAAAAAAGAGGTTCAAATGATTTTTTTTTGTTCTATGAGATGTTGTGGAATGGTGTTAAAATATAAAGTAGTTCACCAAAGTGAGAATTTTATAAGTCACTCGGTCATATTTTATAAGGCACTCGGTCATACATCTGACGGGAACGATGCACGCCAAATTTTATTATGACTGATGTAGCGGTTTGCAAGTTCTAAAAGAAAACAAAGTGCATGCGTGCGATCGCGCATACACGTAGGACGTACAGTAGCCTTCGCGTTTCATGACATAAAATAACTCTTTGTTATGCACAAAATTGATCCTCTTGCAAGCTCGCATAGAATAAGAGAATATGCATATCCACATACGCAGCAAGTAACAGGTACATTATAACATGGAAAGTTCTCACATGAAAATATTTGTTCAACTGATTCGAATTTGCTGTTTATTATCCTCTCCTACGGGACATCAGCAATTCGTTAACTATCTTTGCCGATAGCCTAAAGTCTAAAACTTTTACGAATTCTGAAAGTCCTGCTGCCAGTAGCCTCATGCACCACTTAATTACCCACTCCACCATCTAGCTGGAACAGATACTAAGAATCATTGCGTACATATCACATAAAAGTAAAGAGAGAAACGAGAATGTGTAATGCCGAATTCACAGTTCCCAGAATTGTAGGAATTTAGCTGCATTGTCTTCTCACATCGGTTAAGTTTTTCCCTCCTTTTTCCTAACCATAATGGGCCTGCGGTTAGACTAGAGTCAAGAAGTCTGAAACTTTTCATGCGGAAGGTTAATTGCTTTCGATAATAGTCTGAGTCATTAGCGTGCTTCACTCACTGCTAATTACTTCGTGGTCGTCGTTTTAATTAGAGAGGCGTTATGAAATACCTAGTTTCATTTAGTACAGTTGCCCAGGTCAACAACGTCACAAGAGCTAATAAATATGTTCCATAGATATGTCATACATTCAAAGAATAATTGAAGGATTTGTTGTAAGGTCTCTGGCTGAAAGAATTTTAGACACTGGTAGTGGTGGGAAAAAAAAAAAGATTCTCAGCAGATAATGACTCTTTAAAAGAACATTCGACACAAAGGGCATTTAAGAGGTTAACTGTATCACCAACACCCTATTTCACCTAAAACTGGTTCGACCTGAAGCATATTGAATGTAAGTGCACATTTGCAGGTTTTTTTTTCACTCCGTAGAGTTAAATATTATGATTGATTCATCTGCCAAGACAAGGTGCATATTTTTTCAGTTACAAGTTGCACCAGTCTATTATAATCTAGTCACTGTAGGGATTTTTAATGCATGATTAACCATATGGTTAGACACTAATATCCCGCTTCTCTGGTCAATGCACCTTTTTCCAGTGTACAGCTAACCGAAATTTCCCAAATGGACATTATCACGACAGTAGCGTAGTGAATACGATTGCAGTGTGCTTTTCTTTTACGAGTTGTGCTTAGTTACTGCTCTGTATTCTTTATTTCGCTCTCCAGATACACCTACAACCATAAACTGACCGGAAGGCAGGTTTTGAGTGTTGCAGACTGAGATAATAAAGGCCCAAATTCTTGAATTGCGACGTAAAAAATTTTCCGCCAATGATAATTGATCGCAGCTCTGTTTATGAGATGTTGGTTGAACCGGCGATATTACCATAACTCTCAGGTGGGTGTTAAAACAGCTGGGTCGCCTGAAACCACACATGCCATGGTAAGTTAAAATTACCACGTGATCATCTGACCAGCTTCTTTGATTTTCACTATTGTACCTTATCTGAAAGACTGGACTATTTGTTATAGAAGTCAATTATGTTCTCTAGAAGAAGCTCAGAGGGTATACCATGTTATTCTTACATATGGCTGGACTGGTGAGCGACGACATATTTGCAGTACTGTCCTGGAGAGGCAGCAGGAGGGTATATGTCTTCAACAATATCTCTGTGGTTTCGAGAGAGGTAGTGTAAAGTGCACTACGAACTCAGATAAGCATGACTTCTCAACAGTAGGCTTTACCAGATACACGACACAACTGCTGAAAATTACTCGACGTTTGATGCAAGTTGATCGGACATGTAGTAGAAATTAAAATCGCCTAGGAAATTTCAGTACAGATAGACGTACTTCTGGTATGATGGAGACTCTCTGGGTATAGCTAACACACGAGTTCCAGAATACTCATCCTCCGGCCATCGCCACCAAACTCAGAAACTGTGTTTTGAAGTGACTGGAGATATGCATGGTTTTCGTGGCCCCGATCGTCACGTCATGTTGTAGTGCCCACATAAATAGAAATTGGTCGTGAATTCATGCAATACAGTTCATGCAATGATTAACAGTGCTGTGCTATGGACAGAATAGTAACTTCTTACTAGGTATAGCACCACTTAGCCCAATACCACTGTGATTGACTCGGTGAAAAAGTAGTCTGTTGTTTCAATCATCGGCCTATGTGTCGTAAGAATTGTTAATATGCCACGACGGTATAAACGACCCCACTTCGTGCAATTAACGGACTTTGAACGATATCGTATTGTGGGCCTGAGGAGGATGTATGGTCGTTCGAAGGAGTTGCCCAAAGCTTAGGACGCGAAGTGTCTGTTGTGAATCATTTGTGGTGTCAGACGTCCAACTATGGTGCACAGGCTCGTCAACCTGGATTCCCGCCTGGAGAGCTACATGATACAGACTGCCATTGCTGATCGCACAATGACCTCCTTACAGATTAAGGCCACTGTTGCACCCAGGGTGTCAGCTAGGACCATCACCAACCATTTGCTGGAAGCTGGGCTACGATCAAGGGTGCTACTCGCTTGGCTTTCTCTCACATCTTATCGCCATGTAGCCCGCCTCGGATGGTGTCGCAAACGACGCAACTGAAGAGATGAATGGCGCGGAGTTGTGTTTAGTAATGATAGCAGATTCTACCTTGGTACCAGTGACGGGCGTTTGAGAGTGCCACGTCGACCAGGAGAACGGCAGCAACCAGAGTGTGTATGGCAGTGACATACAGGACCAACTCCTGGCATCATGGTCTGGGGAGCAATGGTCTACATTGACAGTACATGTCGGTGTTTGTTGAGGTAACACTGAACAATGAATGCTACATCTAGAACCTCATCCAGCCCGTTTTGTTGCCATTCCTACAACGCAAAGGAGATGTCCTCTTCCAGCAGGAAAGATGCTCGTGCACACACGTCTCGTGTTATCCAATATCAACTCTCCAGGTCATCATGATCACCCGACCTATCCCCCATTGAACTTGTGTGGGATGTGATTGGGACGGCATTTGGTGCTGTCTGTAATTCCGGCAACAAACGTCCGCCAATTGCAACAACAGGTGGAATTAGCGTGAAACACTATTCCCCAAAATGACATCCGACACCTTTTGATCGTCTCTACGCCCGACTGCAGGACTGCGTCGCCACTAAAGGAGGCTACACTAGATACTGACATTGTATTTCAAGACACTCTGTCCATAGGTGTACGACTCTGTGATCATTATCTTATACAGTGTATAACCGGTATAATTGTGCAATAAAACCTTCATTCATGTGCGACCATTAAGTCCAGGTGTTCATTTTCCATTTTCCGCCAGTGTATGATGTTAGTTTAGATTAGTTTATACTATTAAAACACGTATTCAAGTGTACTGGGTTAGTTTTGGGGGTCCTGTTAGGTTGGGACACTATGTTGACAAGTAATGAATGAAAACGCACATGAACAGTAAAGATGGCCGCCCACAAACGCACGTGTAGAAACAACGGCATCAGCGGTCCACAGACTTTCGTGCTAGATGTACCCTCTGCTCCATACTCCTTATATGCATGACTCAGAACCTGAACACCGAGTCGACAACGAAGTTGTTCGGAGTCCATCGTGATCTGGTCACTTCAACATTTAAAAACAGCATATTAAACCACGAGGTGCTGTAACGGCACTCCTTCAAGCCCCGTCACAATTCCTTCATCCCTTCTGCCACCCTAATGACTAACAGGATCAGGAACAAGGGTGGATAGGTAATACACAATACCTCCTTCAAAACACAGCAGAGAATAATGATTTTAGTTTGTCCATAATGCAGTAGTTGGTTTCGTCCAGGATAGGAAAACGACTGATATGTGCAGTAACACATAACAACGTAACTTTTAGGTTTTTGGTAATTTAATGATTTGCATTTTTGGTGTTTACAACCTTACCCCAATTTTTCGTTTTGGTGGTTTTATGGATATCTTCCATTTACAATACTATCACTAGGTCTCATGACCTCACCAAAACCTACTATATTATTATATTACAAAAAAACCACACTAATAAATTGTAGTAATATGTTTACCCAAGCAATTTTCAGCAACCTATTAAAACGTTGTGACATTTATTTAAAAAAAAAAACTATATCACAGCCTTCTTGGCCACCATATCTTACTCGCATACCTCCAGGTTACTAGTATACTAGTTCAGCAAAACTTTTATATAAAAACCCTAAAGATTTCTACTAAAATTTCCAATTATTACATTATTACAAAGCTTTACATAAAAAAAACCTAAATCTTCATGCAAAATTACCAATTATTCCAGTATTACAAAACTTTACAACAGCCCTCTTAGATCCACATTTGTATTACAAAACGCTTTCAAGATGAAAACGCTTATACAATTCATAAATCCTTAAGTACAGAAGTACACTAACAACTATTCTTAAAACTGCCAATATTCTCTTTTAAAGAGGGAAACCTGGAACCACAAACATTAATTTTCCAGGATACCTAATATGCCTGACCTGCCCAACATAACCTGGTCTGAAAGTAAGTTGCGTTTTCCCATGATCTTGCCTTAATTTGTTTTTTCTCTTTTCTCTGATTACCTTAGATACTCTTGAACAGAGACACATTCCCCAAGCTCATCCAGAGAACAAATGCCAAGGGTAGTCTCCATAACCTGTCTCCACCAGAGTGGATAGACAGCACACTGGCCTCACCATTCAACACACACACACAAACCAGCAAGGTCCAGAACCAAGGATATTCTCCTTTACCCATATTTTACCAAAGTGAAGACAGCATTCTGACCTTACCCCCTCACACTCAGCAAGGACCAAGACCAAGGATATACTCCTTTACTTGTCTCCACCGAAGCGGAAGACAGCACCTTGACCTTACTACACACACTCACTTTCATACCACACCTCATTCCCAGTTCAAGAGTGTTTTTTTAATGTACTGCTCTAATTTCCATTGGTAAACCCACCCTTTTCCAATCTTTAATTATCAAAGAGAAAATGTTGTCTCCCTCGGTCTTCGAGTTTTTTCCCACTAATGTTCTGGTCGATACCTCTTCACCTCGTACTACTCCCACGAAGTAGAGATTTTTCTAAAGTGAAAAATAAATCAAAGTCATAACACCGTTTACTACCTGTGTACCGTCTCACAATACCGAGTACCCACACTATCAAAAGTTCCCTCAAGTACAATCATATGTTTTCGCATAGTGTCTGAAGGACTCGACGAAATTCCAAGTTCCTTTCCTGAGTCACCCAAAATTATTTCAATGTCCGCTATATGAGCTCGTGCACGAATTCTCACACAAATTACAAGTTTTTCTTCTGAGCCACCATCAATTTTCTAAGTCCAACTTGGGCGCAATACTTAGCTTTTCCTCCAGGTCGGTTTCTCGAAGTTCATCTACCAAAGGACGGATCCACGTGCCCAGTGGTTAATCCACTCGCCGGCGGGGGCAGATCTCTCTAAGCCTACTGCGTTACCACTATATATATCAGACAATATCCCTACTCCTCTGCACCCATCCCTACTATTCTGCACCCCCACTATGAGACCATGCCATCCGAGCGCCCCTTGTACCGCTAATCAGCGCGCTATCTACAATTAACAAACACCTTCTTCATTTGGCGCACAAGGCAAAACTGTGCATGTATAAGTTGCACATGTCCGTGAACCGCTTCAGCGCTTCACACATCACTGTTTAGAGGGAAGCAACTCACGCAGGCGTCGCATACTGAAAATAAATACAATACATAGACACAGAAAACCTGGTGACGGTAAATTCCGTCACAGTGCTTGAAGAGAAACTACTGGGCCAGCAGTTGGGTGCTTTTTTATATTTACACGTCCTAAGTATTATGTTACATTGAGTTTTACGTTCCCTGGCCATGCAACCAATTGGCAAAAATTTCACCTTCGGGCAGTACATTATCATACGGACAACACTCTAGCACTGCTGACATTAAGAATACATGAACTATGCAGAAAAGAAGTCAGTACGGTCAATTCAAAGTATCCTCACACTTTCCGAATAAAATCTTTTAGTAATTATCTCGTGAATAGAGACCTGAAAACTCGCGAGTTCAATGCCCCGCAGGCTGGACTCTAGTATTATGTACAGATATGCCGATATCAACTATGCATTGGTTGTCTGCTGTCACAGTGGCAGGCGACAATTGGGCAAGCGTCCTCCAGGAGGTGTCAAACACCATGTAGATCAATGGCTTGAGTTATCTAAACACACGTTTTTTTAAATTCTAGCTTGTCCCAAAATTAATACACGAATTCTTAAGGTTTCTAGATTGTTTTCTGAACAAGCGATGCAATTAAAGAATTTTATACTTATGTTAACATTACGGTACCTTTTTTTGCCTATAAAGTTTATATGTATTTCGTATTTGATATGAGTTTATAACAGAGAGAAAAATATATATGGTGGCAATAGTTCGTAAGAAATAGTTCTTACGAAAAATATTACTAAAATTAGTGTGACAGTTGTCACGAATTTCCTGGTTTTTAAATTTAAAATACGCCTACCTACTCGAATTGGGAAAACTACTGCTGTCCCACATACCTGTGGGCTGTGGGAGCAGCCCGGCTGATGGCGAGCGTGCGGCAGCTGGCGGCTAGCGGTGGCATCCTTGGGTGCAAGTCACGAGCAACAGCGCTACCACACCATGCACATTTTCTCACACAGTGAGCGGCCGGCTGGCCCTGCCTCCTGTGCGCAGCAAGCCAGCTGCAGTGGCGCGTGCTGCGGCCACCCTCTGTACTATCACCAGTGATGTCATCCTGCCGAACAGCCACTGATATCAATCTCCACGTGCCCTGTATGTGCGCGCACCGCTGATGCGTCACGTCCAGCACGACGTCAGCTTCGCCTACGAAATTTCCTGTTGGATACCTTGTTTGGACAAAAGTTTCCTGATTCGTAAGTGAATTCAAGCTACCCCTATAACAATATTCCTGCCCGCTTCCTTAATTGGACACAATTAATGATTGATTGAACAGTGATACTACCCCGATAGGAAGTATTGCTTGCTTTACTGTATAAAGAAGGTCCTCACTTGTAGCTCGAGGTCGATTCGCCCCCTTCGAGGACAACAGGAACAACTTCTAAATAAGTGAGACTTTGTAAAGAAATTTAACTTGGTAAGCCAGTATGGCGAAAAATAGGGAAAATCACATTTTGTGGTTTTAAATAGGAGCTATAAGCACCATGTTGGCGAGAAACTTTGAAATTTTATTCTTCTTTTAGCTTGCTAGGTCACTATTTAAAAGAAAAAAAAAGTCGATCATAAAAACTTTAGAATAACACATAGTTTCTTTATGAAGCATGAATGAAAAATCAACTTACTTGAAATGTTATAAAGTTTTCAAAATATGTAATGTAAAGGTACAAATTTTCAGGCTAGGCATTTAAATACGCTTTGTAAATGCAAATATGTATGAATAATTTTAATGTCACATTTTAAAATTTTGGTTAGCCACCTGACCTGTGGTTTAGCCAGGCCCAACTTTTGCAGTTGTTTATTGATAGATTTTGAGACTTCATGTAGAGGTAAAAGAATAGTCTACAAATACATTTTGCTCATTTTGGGCAATGGCCTCGAAATGTTTGGATGGTCACGATAGTTTTATATTTGGACAAAAGTGCCTTGTAAAACCCAATGTCTGCTCAAAGAATTAAAGTGTAATGGAAATTGGGAAACATTGCCATTTATTATATGGCAGAACTACTCTCAATCCAGTATAAAGTTTTTTGCCAAAATATTCATGTTAACACACATTTATTACGTTTTTCGTAACTGTCAGAATATCAGTAGTGTTGCTGTATGCAAGATTTTCCCCCTTTTGTAAAATCCTCATTTTTAATCTTGGAAATTTGTAGGCCAAATATTAAAACTATTAATAAACTAGTGTAAATTGCATATTGTGATATCGTTTTAAGTCTAGCCATGGAATATATTATATTTTACATATTTTGCAGTCCTTTTAGAAGTATATTCATTTTATATGTTGGTATGTAACCAAACCAATTCCATACTACTTAAAACATTATTGCCCATGTTTAGGGCTATTCTATGAAAACGAATGGAAGAGAACAAAACAAAATAAAAAGAATCTTTACAGTATTTCATGGGTTTTCTGTGTTCGTATTTATGCTATGGTTTTAAATTTTGCTCGGATTATGAAGTTTCTCTGCTCATCGAGGGTTTCCTTTGTGTGTTAAAGCGGTTTCTATTGCAGACGTGTTGACGTCCACTTTGCCACGTCTTTGTGAGGACAAGGGCGTAGCATTAGTTTCTAAGTAATTTGTAAAGTAGACGTTTCTTAGCTTGATATATTTTTGCCAGAAAAAAATAAAAACCAATTTTCATATTATCTATGCAACGTACGGTTTTGATGTTAAAAGTATTTAAAAACAAATCATATTTCAAGAGATTGCTTGCGCAGTCTCTCTAGCAGATAGGAGAAAAGTAAAACCGTACAGTCGTGGTTACAACTGTGGAATTTCATCTCGTGTAATAAAGTCGCATTGTCACAGGTGCAATTTGCACAGGAAAGCGTGACGACGGGAGCACTGCACGCTGATTAAGCACCTTGCCCGTATGAGCGACAGGGCGCTGGGCGCGCGTGTTGTGTTAGCCTCTATCGCTGTACCTAAAACTCGTCCAAAAATACATATATATACGTAGGTGTGTGTGTGTGTGCATATATGTAAATCAACCTTAAAAAAAAGGCACTGCCACTACTACATGCATATATTTTAACGGGCGCCCTGAGTTACATGCGCCTGGTAAAGTTGGTAACGATGGATGGGAAGTAGTTCTGTATCTTAACGTCGAATAAAAAGTGTGAAGTAACCAATTCTAATAATTCAAATTGTTTCTTTCGCTTTCTTTCTTTTTAATCCATCGAAGTGTAAAAACTAACAAATTTGTAAAATATTTACTTTTCTGATAATTTCATAGTTTCACTTAACCGACACATGAATAAAGGGACGAAGTCCATTACAATGCCAATCTTACATAAGTCGGAAGAATACACAAAGTATGCATACAAGTAGATCTTAAGCAGGGCTTTCAGAAGTGATCATTTTACCGTGAATAACATATATATATATATATATATATATATATATATATATATGTATATATATATATATATATATACACATCTATATATACATATATATATACATATCTATATATACATCTATATATACATATATATATATACATATATATACATCTAGATGTCTGTAAGTTTCTTCCTCCGTGAGCTATATATATATATATATATATATATATATATATATATATATATATATACATCTATATATACATATATATACATATCTATATATACATCTATATATACATATATATATACATATATATATACATCTAGATGTCTGTAAGTTTCTTCCTCCGTGAGCTATATATATATATATATATATATATATATATATATATATATATATATATATATATAGCTCACGGAGGAAGAAACTTACAGACATCTAGCTAAGATATTTACGCAATGCCTCAAAAAGAAAAATATTCCATCATCCAAGCTGGAACAAAGTAATGATTGTGTTACTTCACAAGAAAGGTAGTCGGTACGACATAAAGAATTACCTCCCTATCAGTCTACTTCCCATCATTTACAAAGTGTTCACTAAGGTCTTCCATAAACATCTCAGTTCTACCTTGGATACAGCGCAATCAATAGAACAGGCTGGCTTCAGATCAGTATTCAGCACAATAGATCGCACCCAAGTCATCCATGAGGTAATAAGCCGTGCGAATGAATATAAAATACACCCTTTGTTTGGCTTTCATTGATTTTGAAAAACTCCCGATTCGTTTCACCACTCAGCTGTTGTGCAGGCCCTGCTAGAACAAGGCGTGAATCTAGGTTATGACGAAATGTTGCATAACATCTACAGCTTCTCTACTGCCTTTGTAAACATTGCTGTAGCTACCGAGGAGTTCCCTGTTGGAAGAGGGGTGAAACAAGGTGACTCCATGTCACCCAAGTTATTTACATCGGTCCTAGAAATGGCTATGTCAAAAATTGAGTGGCGAAACAGAGGATTGAGGGTAAATGGAAGAAGTCTTAATAATATACGATTTGCTGATGACATAGATTTACTCTCAAGCTGTTTGGATGAGCTTAAACAACTGTTAAATGAGCTAGATATAGTATGCAGGGAAGTAGGCCTTTGAAATAAACATCCCTAAAACTAAAGTCATGCAAAAATAAATGTGTAGCAAAAGAAAAGGTGGTTACCAACGACATTGATATCGAGACTGTAGAACACTACATCTACTTTAGTCAGCTAATCCACATGAATTGGGACTCGATGCCTGAGATCTATCGACGCATGAAATTAGGCTTGAGAGCATATGGAAGATATTCCATAGTTTTTAAATCAAACATGCTAGTATACCTTAAAAAGCGGGTATTTGATCAATGCGTATTACATATGCTTGTTATACTTGGACCCTGAACTGCCAAGCGAAGCAAAAACTGAGATCTGCCCATAGAGAGATATGGAAAGAGCAATTCTTGGGTTTACAAGAGACAGGATAAAACAATATAAAATAAAACAAAAATATTAAAATAAATAAACCAAAATGTACTAATCACCAACAACCAAAATAAGAAAGAGGTATTAAAAACAAAGAAAATAAAATACATTTTAACATTGAAGTAAATTAAATCATAAAAAAATAATCAAATTAAAATAAAACAAAAATATTAAAATATATAAACCAAAATGTACTAATCACCAACAACCAAAATAAGAAAGAGGTATTAAAAACAAAGAAAATGAAAATAAATTTTAACATTGAAGTAAATTAAATGATAAAAAATAATCATTACTATAACCACGAATCAAACTAACTTATAAAGATAAGCCCAAAACAGCCTCGCAAACTCATATAGTAATAACATTAATTAATATTTATTGCTTAACCGCATATGCTGGCACAAACATTTACAATAATATAAAGAATACCCAAATCTTAATAACCTTAATAATTAATATTAAATACTGCAAAAAGAAAATATCAAATAAATAATAGCAAAGACTTACATGTATGTATTACTTAAAATTAAGAATGTATCAAATATATTAATCAATAAATAAATCAAAATAAAGATAAAACAATATATTGTTTTACTACTACATTCGATCAGTAATTAAAGTCAGGGACATCCTAGAAAGAGTGAAGACTCTAAAAGTGTCAGTGGGCTGTACATACTGCTCGAAGAAGTGATGACTGATGGACTGGATACCAAGAGACCTGAAAAGATCCAGAGGAAGAGCTCCAGATCGCTGGGACAGAGACATTCGAAGAGTAGTGCGTGTGAACTGGAAGAACATTGCACAAGATCGATTAGCCTGGAAGGAATTAGAAAATAACTACGTGACGCTAAAATGTAAAGTGTATCTTATCTGGCTTAAAGAGGCTACATCCTAAAAAAGGGATTGATATAGCTGCTTAATAATAATAATTAATATATATATACACACATATACATATCGACATGGATATTATTATTATATATATAAAGCCCATGAACTTTTAAATTTCCTGTGAACTTGCCGCGTGCCTAAATAATAATAACCATGTTGACCATTGACAGAAGTGTGTACCGACCGACCTCTGTGGCATAGTTCGCTGGAAAGTCTGTTCGCGTTGCGACGGGTTAAAGAGTTTGAATTCCTGGGAAATTCTGGATTCATATTCCGCGTTTAGGTGTAATTTTAAATTTATTGTAGTGTAAAATTCATTATTATTTAGCCTAACGGCGATTCCCGAGTATGTTGATAAAACATGTAATTGTAGTAATGAACCTTTAAAACAAATCAACGAAAATGTATTTTCACATTGGAAAAAAAAAAAAAAAATTTATGAGATCAAGAATACAGTGTTAGTGTTTTTGGGCCGGTACAAACGACAGGAGGGTGTTGTTTGGCAAAGGTGCGGGGAAATAAGGTCGTATATGTGGCTGGGATTACGCATTCCATGTGCCGTTTTCTGCAGCGAAACGCGAGATTGTTTGTTAAGACTCAGTTGGTGGGCACGCGGCGAGCTGCGTGTATTTTTCCCCCGGAAGCGCGTGAGACTTGGTTGGCTGTGCAGCAGTTATAAACTGGCAAGGCCCCTCCTGAGGCAGCTGCGGCAGCCCGTTTCATTTCAGCAGACGGCGGTGGAGGTTCAGATACTGCTGATATGGGGATTAATAAAACTGGGGAACAAGGAAACGGACCGTCTGGAATCCTCCCCGAGAGAGACATCCACTTTCTTCTGGTGGGCTAGGTCGCGCATCTTCCGCCGGCGAAGAAAGAACTAGCCTCGGCTGCATGTTTTCATACCCAGGCACTCGCTTGGGACATTCAGATATGCCGTTAGCAATGGATTACTCAGTAAAATAAGGAATTGTAATCTTCAAATATTACTTACGGGAATATTTTTATGAATTTTCGTCACGGTATATTTTACTTTTTATATTCTACAAAATTCTCGTTGGTTACGTTTTCACTGTAAGTGACTGTCCGACATTGCAGTAGTTACTCATCAGTCCTGCGAATTCGAATAATAATAAACACTGAGTGTAAATTAAAACCAAGTTAAGCCATACAAAGCCTGGTAACTTGAATACCCTCTTAATTACAATTTTAATTGTTGAACTATATGATCGCATTTTACTTATCTTCCTCATCCTTACGTCAGCTATTGCGTGACTGACTTATTTCTTATAGAGTGGCCGTACTAGATGTCTGATCATTTAAAACATTTGAATGCCGAGTAAACTGCTAACCGTTAGTGTCCGTGACCACTTGTCTCGTATCTGTATGCATTTACTTAAGATAATGACAACGACCTCGATACGACAATTATACAGAGCACAATAAAACTGATCTGAGCTCTAATGTGACCGCTCTCTCAATTGTATCTTGCTTCATACTGTGATTTTATAATGCGGATGCATATGTTGAAGAGGCTTTATCCATCATTCTTGTTAAACTCACCTGGATGATATCTAATATATTGATATTTAGTACCTCCCTCCCCATTCCCCCTTTTTTATAGTAGTGCATGTTAGCTTAAAAATACTGATTTATAAAATTAAATATAGTGTTAGGTAGCACAAAAATGTAATTTTTCTGCTGGCCGATCATGCATAGTTCTCTTTATTTTATTAGTATCTCTGCTTGTGTGGTCAATCATGTTTTTCCCAAGTGAGGACAGGATTCTGTTATCTCCCGTTAAGATCATAGGGGATTATTTTATTTGTCTTTTTTTTATTGGAAGATAATACATATATTCCTGGTGCTTTTACCACTGCATTTTTCTTCAATTTTTTTTTCTGGTGTGTGGTGGTAATAAAAATGTAAATATTTGCCAATTTCGATTAAAGGTTCGATATTGTTTTTGCAATTAGTCCGAACCGTCTTAAAACTGAATATTTGTTTCTTTATGCGGATGATTGATTTATTTTGACGCGCACTGCTTTGAAACTTTACAAAAATAGAAATGAAGTCACTCATTTTTTCAATTCGTACAAATTTTACGGCGGGTTCTGTCTACTGTGACAACGATGAGATAAATAAGACTCATCAAAATGTGTTATGCAATATTTTGCACACATCATTATTAAGGGAAGAAAATGTATCAGACCACCGAAAATTTTGGATGTTAATAGGAAGAGCCAAGATTGGCATTATTTTCAACTATCAATGGGCGCCTATGGATAATATTAAGATTTTGATCAAGTATCTATGTAATAAATTTAGCCAATTTTTTAATACAACTGATTTTACAGTCGATACAATCACAGTTTAAAAAACAACGGAGAAAAATTGTGTTCGATATTTAGTAGAGGAGAAAGAAACATGATCTATAAAAACTGTTAAATACCGCAATCAACTTGGGAACTTGATGTTAAGGTACATCAGAAAATGACATCTCCGCAGTTTTCTGATATTTCGTATTCACAGTTAACTGAGTGAGCGTTTACTTGATGGTTCAATCTGAGTTAACATTTATCTGCGAAATATTGTCCTGTTGGTTGAATTCCTTATTGTTGCGCCACACTGGTAAACCGGTCCTTGGAGTTCCTAAGCGCTGCAGCTGAAGCGGCTGAACAAGTTCCCGCTCCCACCGCCAGTGTCGCTAGTGTCGAGAGAGAGAGCTAGCGAGAGAGAGTGCGGTAGCCTTAGTTTCGAATTCACGCCTAGTCTACTCGCCTGGGACGCCATAACTCTGCCGGCGGAAAACGAGAACTCCGGATTATTCTCTCTCATCGCTTCCCTTTATTTCCACTCCCCCTCCTCCCTCGACTACAGTTTTTTGAACGTTTTGCAATTTTCTTGCTCCATCCCCAGACGGGCTTAAATCAAGTACGCGAGTCTGGCCCGCCATTGTTAAAGGCGCGTTCTAATTAAGCCGCGCCGAATGAAAATGGCAGGAGTGGGCTTTTTATTTTTATATTTCTTTCTCCCTCCGAGCGTCTGGGAAACAAAAGGCACAGACGTACGTTCAGATAACTTTCCGAAGATAAAGGCAGCGTTTAACAGCAAGGCTCTTGTGGAGTTCATAAAAGCAAACGGGAAGTTGTGCAGTCGACAATCATGTAACCGACCTAGTTAGTTAGTACCTTAAAAAAAACCGCTGTGAATTGAGTCCAATTTTACCCATATAACCTTCCCGAAATAACGCCAAACATATAGTTACTAAGCGCATCACAAACGGCAATTAACAAACATTAACTATGTTCCTTTTAAGCACACAGGCTAATCAATGCTGGGACCAAAGGCGACGTGTGCACGTGTGCGAATAAAGATTTGGAAGGCACGGCTCACGTGACTCTACCGGGTATTTACCTGGAATTAAGATGACAAATCACACTTGAGAAACGCCAATTCTGCCGTGATCAAGTACGCTATGCCACCCTATTTCTGAACATAGCAGAGTCTGGTAATTATTTCCTAAATTACGTATCGGTTTCTATATTCCGCAAGATCGAGTTTGAGTTGAAACGCGAGTTCACTCTTTTTTTTTTTTTCCTCGCCATATTTACCCAGCTTACTTGAAGCGTCTCCATTGACGTAACTTTATATGTGAGATGAATGTTGATGCTACTCTCTACTTGTTTCGTTAGGAGAGCACGAAAAAAACACGATGCGTTGTAGAAAAAGAAGAAACCTTTTTGTAAACATTAATTTTTTTGCAGGATATACTAGCTATAAATGTACACAATAACACTATGTAAATAAAATGGACTTTTGGAAGGAAATAAATGATTTGGCAGAACAGCGTTCCCAATCCACACTGAAATGTGGGACTGTTCAATAATATAAATTACAAATTTATTACACACATAGCATCCTTATTCGAATTGGCATCGCATCGGTCCTCTCCATCTTTGAGCACAACTCTATATCTAGAAGTTCTCAAGAGCGTGTTCAACACTTACCTTAAAAACTGTATTTAATAGCTATGCGAGATATTGCTGCTGCTCAAATTTCGTGCTACGTATTTCGTGTCACCTGGTTTAGTTGAATAAGGCGGCAGTTTCTTAACATTTAACATTCGATTTGTCTCCTATTAGCTCAATATTACTTTAGGTAAATAAGATCACTGAGCTCCATTCTTGTTCATGCTCTACTGTTAATCTCAGGACCACTGTTGTCTACAAATAATCTATCCATCAGACAGCAAATTCACGTTCACCTGACCTACAAGCAGCTGTAGGAAATTACAGCTGATAGTTATTCGACACTGGAGCGGGCATGCAGATGTTAGACCAGTTAGCAGACAGGCAACTGTAAGACAGTTAAGCTGGCAGACAGAAAACTGTTAGATAGTTCGGCTGACAATCAACTGGCAAACAGTGTGCAGCTAGCTGACAAGCAGTTCTTTCACATTTCAGCTGGCCAACAGGCAGCTGTAAGAGACATCAGTTGACAGGGCAGCCTGGCCAAAATTCTCTTCTCAGACAATTCGGGTAGCTGACATTCTGTCAGGTAACTGTAGCCCGTTAGACTGCCAACTCAGACTGCACTTAACCATGCTCAAAGTTTAATGTTATTCTGGATCGAACTTGAACTGAACATGGAATGAAGGTCTCCTGTTTACAAAGTTGTATTTCGAACGAGGACGGAAATATAAAAAACAAAGTTGTAAGAGGGATGGAATTGGAGATCAAAAGACAGAATATTTTTTTGGTGATATAGCAAACGATCAACGAAATACTTGATTTTAGCTAAATATGAAGTTTAAATATTTCTAATATATTTATTATTCATTAAAAAGAATTGAATAAATATCTAATAGTTAAAAAAAGTATAATGTAAACATTAATTGTTTAATATGTTTGGGAGGTAGTCAAACCATTAGTTAGGAACATTTTCGTCTGATATAAGCAAGTATTATGATAGTTTAGACTTGATTCCTTATTTCCGCTCCTTTTTCGTTACGGATTGAAATTTTTCTGCCTACAGGAAAATCAGTCAGTCATAGCTACTTCCAAGATCTCAGATAACCAACGTCTTACCCGGAGCGTAACTTAATTGAATTAGTTCAATACTTTTGTTATTCATTTTTTTCAGTAGCAATTTTTATTAGGTTTCTTCGTGTTACACAACGTGGAACAGGTCTAGCTGTTTAACGAAAAGCGAATTGCTTCCATCTCACGTTGCAATTAAATTCGCGCTGTGAACAAGTACTGGTTTATTTTCCAAACGTTGGTTGTTTTAAGAAGCCGAGGCAATTTCAAGCCAGTGTAATTATTTTTCTTCTTTTTCCTCTCGGGGGGTACCAAATAAACGTAAAGCGTAATTCGTTTTTGTAGCGGCTTCAAATAGCTTAATATCGTTTCCCGTTGTGTGGTACTTGAAGTTTACGTTGTCGTAGAATAATGCGTATTAGACAGATTTTTAAATTTTCATATAGAGTTACCCCACAGTAGAAATTAATGTTGGCTGAGATATGACGGTACTACAATTTTTTTTTGAGATATCGTGAATCTTGCGTAAATGCAGTCTTCTGTAACAATTGTGATAATTTAAGTTACATTTAATAAGTACACAACTTAATTTAATATCTTAGTGCGTTAGCCACTAAGGTAGGGATGTACAAAATACTAAAAGAATCAGCGATGGGTGTCCGTTCATGTGCCTGGAAGATAAACGGACGATGATAAGGCCCTATTTCTGCTTTTGATCACCGAACTGTAATAGGGTCTTCCGTTTGCCTTTAACGTTCTTGTACATAACTTGCCATTTAAAACTAAATATAACTTGATTCATGGCTTAAAATTCAATGTCATATTTAAAATTAAGTTTTCACCCATTGTTTGAGAAATATTTGATCGAACACAATACCGCTTCAACAACTCTTTTCTTTTGGAAGCCTATTTTCTGCTAGCAGCGTGCGATGCACGCTAGTTGTCGGAAACCCGTGCGATCGCTTCTCTTCTTCATACTAGTGAAGATCCATGTCGTCGCACATCCTCCAACACTTGCTCAGTGTGGTCCAGGCCAGCTCTTCAGATGCTTTCAAGATTTGATTCAGACATACGACCTTCCATTAATGTGTTATGTGTATTTGTGAATAAATTGAAAAGTGAAATTACGGCATTACATATATTTCATCTCTCTCCTCTCATTCTTCAACGTTCTAACACGAGTGAGCCAAAGTAAAGACACAGCTCTCTATCTGTTTCACTCTATTGTACTGAATTTCAAGATCAACTATAGTTATTTGTGTAAGCGGAACACTTATCCACGTATGTAGCGTTTCTCCTGTGACGGGAGCTTTCTGACATATGGGACACAAACTTATATATCCCTTCAACCAGTGGTATTTGTATACCTGCCATGAAAATATATAGCAGTGCATCAGCAAAAAAAACAACATCAGTCAGAAGTCACAACAGTGGGCACAGTGTTATTGGGTTTGTGAAATGTTTTAAACATTTGAACATTTCTTAGTTTATATTTCTGGGGAAAATGTCTTATACAGAATGAGTCGATATTGTATGCCAACCCGGCATGAGTATAATCCTCAGGAGAAATAAATATGGAAACATATATACGACATAAGGCCTAAAGTGATTTCTGTGATTTCTTAGGGCAGTAGAAGCCCAGGAACTTTGCGATTGGAAATGTGTTATTCAACGATAAATTGGACACTACTTGTGATTAAGCAACGAAAATTAGTGTGCAGGTAAAAATTGACAGGGCGGATTACGACACACCCCTCCATACATTAAATAGAGTTGGCACTCTCCAATTACTTAGAACTTTGTAACCCTTCATTTGAAGTAATTGGATATGAAATTTTAATAATCGCATTTAAAAAGCAATAAAAAAGGTTGCCTTGGCATTACCCACTAATTGCTGCCGTTTCCTGAGAAATCACATGTTAGGTTGGAAAGCAAATTAATGGTTGCCTGGGAGGGAGGCAGCCTGTACTACTGTTGTGTATGGTGTGTGAACGGTTAACCTGGATAATTTCCCTATCCAAAGACAACAGATTTAAAAGATTGTGAACGGCTGAGAAGTTGATTAGAATTTTGTAACTCTCGACATGAAGCTATTTGAGACGATACGTTAGTAATCAGCATGCAAAGAGCAATAGAAAAAAGTTCCCCTTGGTAGCATCAGCAAACACCAACCGTTAAAGCAGAAATCACATTTTTGCTGGACGGCAGAGTGAAGTTTACCTGGGAAGTAGGCTGCCTGCAATGGTTACTGTGGTCCAAGACATACCAACTGACAACCTGGTTCAGGTTTTTGTCCTAGTGCAGGTAAATTACGCCTTAGTAAATGGTGGTAATGTCGGGTAGTCCATAAAAAAACTATAACACCGGTTCCGAGTATCAGTGATTTATTTAGAATGCGTAGAGTTTACATGGTTACAGCACATGGTAGAAATGTGAGCCACCCATCTCCATACATGAACGAATGCCATGCTCATATGATTGGCGCACATGGTGCAAAATTACGGGATCGGCCTGTACGGTACGGCATACATCTTGAATACATTGCCAAAGAACCTCCACATTGCCCATGTCAGTTGCATACACTTGGGCCTTCAAATGACCGCACAAATAGAAGTCGACTGGGTTTAGGTTCGGTTATCTGGATGGCCAACCCCCTGACCCACCTCTGCCAATCCAACGTGTTAGGTACCGGGCGGGCATCTATGCACTTCCTTGCTGTGCGACTGAAGTGTGCTGATACATCGTCGTGCATGTACCACATGTCTTCTCGTAGATTCAGTGGTACATCTTCAAGTAGTTGTGGCAGGTCGTCGTCCGAACGCCGATGAATTGAAGTGCATGCAAGTATTGGTAAATGTCGAACTGGAAACATTACGGTGTATCGACGATGCGCAGCTGCTGTATTACACATAACTTCTCCATATGTGAGATGCATGTCCGTCACATCCGCATTACTACACACCATCACACACGTTGTGAACGAATGTCTGCAATGTAAACTACCCATGCAATGCTAGCAGGCAGGCAACCTCGTCACCGCTTCTTACAACAAGAACCAATGCAACGGGGCACTTCCGCGAAGTTACTTCTCAGCTGTCCACAATCTGTTGTCTTAGGACAGGGACATTAGCCAAGGTATCAGTTCACAAGGCACGCACGACAGTGTTGCAGGATGCATACCATCCAGGCAAACATTAATCTGCTTTATAATTTAACATGTGTCTTCTCAGGAAACTGTAGGTATTGGCGGATATGGCGGATACTACCAAGGCAACTTATTTATTGCTTTTTAATGCTGATTACTATCATGCCCTTTCAAATTGCTTCAAGCGCAGAGTTACAAAGTTCTGAGAAATTCCAGGGTTCCAATCCCTATTTAATGTATTAAATGGTGTACTCTCCAGAACGCCGTTTTGTGTGGTTATATCTCCTGTGAACTTTTGCCTGTATGCCAATTTTCGTTGTTTAGTAGCTAGTGATTTCCAATTTATCGTTGCATAACATATTTCCAATCGCAACGTTCCTGGGCCTCTACCGCCCTCAGATATTACTTTAGGTCCGATGTCGTATGCATGTTTCCTTATTTATTCGTTCTAAGGACTCAGCTCATGCCGGGTCAGCATACATTAACGACTCACCTGTACATTAACCATGCCCAAAAATTACATTATGCGAATAGAATGTTATAAATACAATTCACGACCCCGATCAACATGGCCATACAAATTGTTAACATTATACTATGTATACAATACATGCATATGTAATACATATATTATATCTATTTCTAATATATATTCTCACAAACATTACTGAAGTATCAAATTTTTGGTTATGCAGCACCCCCCCCCCCCCCATTTTTTTTAACGCGAAATAAGGTTTCTTCCGCAACGGGAAATAATACTAAAGAAGCCCAAAACTATCTCATTTAAAACAAGTTATCGATTTCAGAATTTACAACTTTTTGGCGCCTTTTTATTTACGACCACTACACTGTCCGCATTTTCCTTTTCTTTTACATTTCCAGAGTCCAGTTTCTCATTCTTCTTTCCCCGGTTTTCCTGATGCGCCATATTGGTTTCCCATTTTTTACAGAAACACTTTTCGATCGTATGGCACGAACAAATATTGCACTGTCTCTTTTCTTTAACCTCAACGACATTTTTTCGGTTGCAAGTCCCAATAGTTAATTTGACCTGCGTTATCAAATGTAACAATTCCGGTAAGGATTTGAGTTTACAAGCCAACACAAAATAGTTACTATTTTCTGGAAGGAATTTAAAAAATATAATTTCTTCGCGCGGTAAACCCAAAACTTTCACTAAACTATGGATTTCAGTATCCAGTTCCTTCATGGATTCCACTGGTAGTCGCACTCTTTCAAGAATTTTCATGCAGATGTCTCTGATGTAGCTGCTCGGATACCTGCCTGACTTAGCATATTTGATCAAAATTAAAGAAAAGGCAATTTTTGATTAATTGCCTTGCTTTGCCCTGCGTAAAGATTCGGATACCTTCAAAACAAGGGTCTACACGCCAGTTATTACAATAGATTAATTTGTTGACGAGTACAGGATCATCAAGGGTTGCAGACTTTTCCCGAAGTGTCAATGCGAATTTTGAAATACGTTGTGCATTGAAGCAAAATCTTTATTTGGCTACATCCGCAAATGCACGCTTCGCCGTTGGACATCATTTTAAACAAAACGTAAAGTTAATGTATGTTGACTTATTATTAGAGACGAACTCGCAGCCTCAACGGGCGAGATAGTGCAGTGATAACATGTTTACTTGGATTCGAAAGGACTCCCGTGTATGACTCTCCAACCAGTCGTAATGATTCAGGTTTTCCATGGTTTCCGAAATTGCTCCAAACGAAAGCTTAGATGTTCCGTACTAAAGGCCATGGCCTATTACTGAATCGTACCCACCAGTCTGGTTTGATTGTAATGGCCTAGCTCTTGTGGAAGCTTTAAACCCTACCTGTTGTCGTAGACCCTTGATGTTAATTAGTTATTTCATGTACTCCTACCCTGTCCAAATTTCATCTGACGACCTTGCCTTTTAATATTCTCCTTGCTGAAAATGTTTTCCTTTCACTCACTGACATTCTAATGGCAAAAATTAGGTAGCAGAAATAAAAAAATTTAATTAATGAAAATATGTATATAAATAGTAGAGGTGTGCACTGAGTCTTACAGCTAGTATATAACGCGACGTCGCCTCATTTTTCAAATTATTCTATTTAAAAAGGTGAATTAACGTTGGTCGTGAAGTGGATTCTTAAACTGCTGTTCGACATGTCATTAGTGCCACTTAGGCACACAATCATCCGTCGCACCCGTCCGTCGTCCGTCCGTCAGTCAGTCATCCGTCTGTGTTTTCGTCCGTCAGTTGAAAGTGACTCACAATCCGTCGATTGTCAGTACTGCTGTGCGGAAAAATTTCAGTGTGACAACTTAACATAGTGATATTTCTTTAGTTGAAGGCATATTTTGGTTGGAAATACATTTTCCAAAGAGTAACATTTTAGGGAAAGAATTTTTTTATACGATAAGAATTTATACTGGATTATTGTTTACATTTAAAATTCCTTAATTTACCACCAAAGATAAATAAACACATTTCCACCACCCCACATTTTATTACAACGTGCGTATTAACGTCTACGGAATGTTGTCAGGAGGAGGTGGTCCATCCGTCGAAATATGAACTTTGGGAAATATTTGACGGATGGACGGATAAATAAAAAAAAAAGTTTCCTGAGATTGGTTGAAGATCACGCGACCGCCTGACGGACAGGCAAATGACGGAAGCGACGCATGGTTGTGAGTCCACCTTTACATTTCTTAACAGTGCTGGTAAACGCGCAGCAAATTTAAGGAACTGTATCAGATATTACAGTGGGGTGGAAAGTTTTACGTGCAAACATTATAACCCTTTGTAACTAAGGAAGCCACAAATACATCCGGTGAGAGGTACCTCATAAGGCGACAGGTTCAAAGTTACTGCATGGAACGTACACGATTCTGTGAATGTTCTGAATTTTCTGATAAATTGCATGTTTTAAAGATATAATGGCAGCTTAATTTGGCCGTAAAGAGGGAATACATCGTTCTAAAGATTATTAAGAGCAATAGTGTTATTTAACGTTGAGCGTCATTAATTTTGAAATGTAGATACAGTGATTCACTAAAATGTAGATTTTTCTATAGTCGAAAAAATTATCAACTTTTCTATGTACTTTTAGCATCTAAAGAGTCGTCGGTCTAAACTGATTATGGGAAATCACAATATTTCTATTTGTTCGCAAATTTGCTAATGTTTATGCGTATCGAACTATACGCGGCGTTCGCACATTCGCAGAATCGAACGGTATCTAAGGTGGCTCTGAAAATCCGTTTCTTAGCGGACAGTCATGTGGTGTGAGGTCACTAGAGTTAGGATATGAAGTCATCCTTATGGTTATCTAGGATTGACAAGCAATGGCGAACGCGAATTTGATATTTCAAGAACAGTTGCATTATTCAAAGCTTATCTTCTTCCCTAGTGCCTGAGCTCATCATTTGACTAAAAGCTGTTCACGATAACGTAAGCAATTTTGAAATCAACCTTAGAAAAATGCTTGCATATATTTTAACGGGCGCATTCAGTGACATGCGCCCAGTAAAGTTGGCAACGATGGATAGAAAGTAGTTCCATATGTTAACGTTGAATAAAAACAGTTAGGTAACCATTTATAATAATTATTTTTTACGCTTTCTATTTCTTTTAACACCACAGTCCGTAAAAAATAGCAGATTTATAACATGTTTACTTTTATAATAATTTAACAGTTTCACTTGACCGACGCATGAATAAAGTGATGAGGCCCGTGGCAATATTAATTTTACATAAGGTGGAAGGATACACAACGTGCATACAAGTATATCTTAAGCGGATTTTCAAAAGTGCTCATTTTACCGTGAACAGCTTATAGATAGAATCAGCATAGTTAATGGCTACTGGGCACTAACCAATTTGCTTAAGATGTATATATTTTTACTTTTTTCAGAAGGAAGTGAAGTAGTTTCGCAATGTGAGTATTTTTTTACTTCCGTAGAACATAAACATAACATAATGCGGGATTTGGGTGCGGATTAGTGTATTTGATGTCTGACAATAGTAGCATATTTTTTTCTTTACTTTTGACATGGTTTTTAACTCCAATTAGAAATGTTCCACAGCACAAACTTGTTTTTTTTTTTTTGCATTCGAATTGCCACTGTGAAAATTATTTGCAAATAGGTGAGATGTGCCAAAATAATTACAAACAACAAGTTACTGATACTTTCCTCAACTTGGGTGCATTTAAATTTTTTAATTTTTCTTAAAAGTTGAGTTGGTGGGAAGCCGTTGACTTCTCTTTGGAAGCGATAACTTTAGAAATGAAACAAGAAACTTGTGCAACATTAGTGAGACAATTACAAATACACACGTGCACTACCCGGGACTTGAACCCAGAAAAACTCGCACTATAAGCTAGCGTAAAATCCGCTCTATTACGGAGGTCGGATTCCGAGAATCAACTTCGGTTTTAATCATTCTGATGTTTCGAATGATAGGGTTCACTAACCTAAAATATTTACATGGCCTTTATTTTGAAAATACGTGATTGGCCCACATAAAACATGCAAGTTTACATGGCCTACAGTAGCACTATTGGTGTGAAGAATTTGATGTATAAATGGGTCGTTTATTCCCTGAAATATAAAATAAAAAATTTTATTTACTTATTAAATGCTATAATACAAATTTGCCAGAAAAAGAGGCTCTATATATACCATCTTCTAATGTATTATGCCTACATACAAATTTTGGTTTAATTTGGTTAAATTGTTTAATATGTACATGAAAATTCATAAATAATTTATGAAGCCATCATTTTGAACATCGTTTTCTGGCCCGTATATATCATGGAAGTTTTTTGCGGCCTTCTGTGCAATTTTCGGAGTGTACAATTTGGAACAATTTTTTTTTTCTTTTCAGTGTTCTATTATAACATATGGTGGGAATCGGTAGATTGGTCCTTGAGATATGGCATAAAGCCTTCAGAATTATTATGTGGCGATCTTCATAGAAGGAGGACAAAAAATTAATGCGGTAGCAATTTCGAATACTATATAATGACAATATACAATATTAAGTTAAATATAGATTACACAGTTTCGTAGAAATCGCCCACAAAATTAAATGGTTTTATAGCCGCCGTTCTAGACATAAGGGTGTCCTACTTTTAAAAAAATGCATTTAGTATTATGGGGCCTATCACATTACAACATATTCGCGAAATTTTGTAAGAATGGGTTTATTGTTTCCCGAGATACGAGATAAAACTTTTTTTTTATTTATAGGACTATCTTACAAAATGACAGAAATGAAGCTCTGCATAGACAAATTTGATGGCCGTAATATGTACTGCCAGCATACAAAGTTAAGTTGATATTTGTTTTGTTAATAAAATATACTGAGCTAAATTATTTATATAGCCACCATTTTGAAAATAAGTTCCTGACCTTCATAAGACATTCCAGTTTACAACATCTTCTGCAGTACTATTCATTTGCCAAATTTGGTAGGAATCATTCAATTGTTTCCCGAGATATTTCAAAAAAATGTATTTACACCCATTGCGCTATCTTACAAAATGGCGGGAAAACGATGCTATATGTAAATACAGTTGACAGTTGTAATAAATACTGCTAGAGTACAAAGATAACTTGAAATTGATTGCATGGTTTCGACGATATAGCATTCTAAGCTAAAAATTGCTACATGGCTACCATTTTGAAAATAAGTGGAATTGAAAGGGTTAAGTAAACGTTTCTGAAAACATAAATCATTTGTTTTGTTTTCTGTTTTCAATGCACGTTAATGTACTAATAGGCAAATTTGTAAATTATTTACTTTTCTAATAATCGTGGTTTGAATATAGACAATGTTAATACTTAAATGTTGGAAGAACACACATTTTACAAAGAACTAGATCTTGAGCAGGGCTTTTAAAAGTGCTCAGTTTAGCATGAAGATAATTCAATTGCATTACTTTAGATAAGTTCTGTTTATCGTGGCACTACTGCCGGCAATTGTTCACACCAAACCAGCTTTTTAAATTTAACCGACGTTCCGTTATCGCATTTTTTTTGTCCAAAGAGAGCTTGTGAGCTGGAAAGTGAGAGGTGTGGAAGAGAAGGGATCCGGGAATGAGTTATATCACGAAGGTCGCTCCGCTTCGAAGCTCGCGAGTTTATTGCGGCGAGGAATCTCAGGCCGGGGCGTGTACGCGAGTGCAGGACACAGAGAGACACGAACGACTCTTCAGTTTCTTCACGTCCCTTCCCTAGGTCACAGTTCACCGCCCCTCCACCCCCCTCTCCAGCCCCCGGGGCCATTTCGCACGCTCTCTAGCCTCGCTAATTGATTTCTCCCGGGAGTAGTGACAATTACTCCGGCTGAACCACCCCTGGACCAACCTTCCCCACCCCCTCCACCCGTAGGCCTCGGAAGCTGCCGAAAGCCTCGCCCTGGAGAGGGGGTTCGTGTGAGTGGCGGGGGGTTAGGACAGACTCCGTGGGGCATTGGTTCATGACCAGGCCATTACTGGTCGTGACAGGGCTTAGAGGACTCTGCCAACGATGGGTGGGAAACCACCCCACTAACCCATGTCGCGAACGAGAGCAATTCCCGTAGCTCGTTAATACCGGGGGTGTTTCTATTCTAGACGTCTGCTCCCAGACACTTTCCTTCTCCTAGAGAGCTGCTTTGCTTCATAAGACTTCTTGTGGCGTCGGTTCTAATTGCCCTCTCGCTGCAGTTCGCGACCAGGGTAGGGCGTGAGATGTGTGTTTACGAGATGGCGGCCAAAGACGCGCGAGCTCTCGCCAGATCTTAACTGCGAGACTCCCCACCCCCACCCCCTCACCACCTCCTGGTTGACGCTCCTCGTCCTTAGTAATGGAGCTCTCCGGGTGGGCCCCGACGCTCATGGATACGGGCACCCGATATACGCAGCATGCGGCAGATACCTCACACGGCACGCAGAGATTCCTACACCTCTTTAGGCCATCTTGGATGCATCGATTTTTCGCCAAAACTTCTATTTCGAAAGATGTATTGAATATATCCCGCATGACGTATCCTAAATATCAGCTTCCCAAACTTTATCGAACTGCCACAGCTATTCTACATTTATTAATTTTTAGCTGGTAACTGTCAAGGCGAAACGCGAGATTATTTTCTTGTGGGCGGTTACAAAGGCGATGATATCGACAGCAATAAAGAAATACTGACCTTGGTCAATGCACTAGGCAATGCTCTGTGCTCTATCCTTTCAAAAAAACACGATACGAAACTGTATTTCCGGAGTATGGCAACAATTCCATAAATCCAAGATGGCGGGTGGGAATCTGCCTTAAGAAGCACCAAAACCTCTTCATTTGCATTCACTCTTCCATCCCTCTTGTGTGGCGGGTAAAATAAACGTTGCTATGTCACGATTACTATGGCTTATTACATGCGGGTGTCTATGTTTATGGTAACAACATTTCTGCTTCACGCCTTTTGCAGAGATTCTTCGTTTCTGCGTCATAATTTCGGATTGATACCTAGTAATTACTGACAATACACGATTATTCAGAATTTACATTTTACGAGTTGGCTAATATTTTTGTGCGTGATAATATCAATCGTGTGTTATCTGCTTGTTGTAAGAATTCGAGAAAATATTTATATTGTATTAATTAGTGTCCGAGCTTTCCTATTTGTGAATTCATGTGAGTTCCCTATTATGCCTTGTCCTCGTGCAGCTATGTGTATACTAAACTGTCGAAATATGAGGAACACTATGGCGTTTACTATAGCAGACGGTCTAGCAGCTGACAGCTGAAGACGCCCAGTAAACCCTAGCAATATTATTGAAAGTGTTGGTTTTTTCCTTCAATGAGTCTAAATAAAAAAAAATTTAAACAATGGGCCTCATTTCTCCAGTTACCGAGAAAAATATGTAAGAGGTTTTACATGGGTGATGGAAAACGCATACTTAATAACATAACGCTACTTACATTTCGGAAAATTTTTAAGTCACATACAGTGCTTTGCATCTGAGAGCACGGACGCACACACACCAGGGAGTGGCGAATAGTAAATAAACACGCTAACGCATAAACGTTAAAGCTATTTCATGGAGGTTCTAAATTGTAAATGGAACCGATAATGATTTCACGTGCTATGTATTTAGCTTCTAGCCGTTGTCATAAAGTTCACCTTTATACATATTTACATACGAAATCGACCAATATAGCTTATTTTTTGTGCGTAGTGCTGCCTTCCGACAATGTTGACTGGTCCTGCGATCACTAGCGTTCCATCATGTTCATCAGTAATTGCGAAAATATCCCTCCCCCCACCCCCCAATTATGTTGATAGTTTCTGAAATCATAGCAGTAGTATTCGCGAAGATAAACGAATGGCGCCAGTATGAATTTCACTTCTATCCCTAAATTGGAATGTTTTATTTTTCAACATACGTAATTGGTATGGAATGGGTCGGAATAATTAAGATGATTTTTATGTTATCCCATCCTAGGCTTATTCGTATGATCTGAGATATATTTGTAATTAAGTATTTAACTTGAAACATGGAAAATAGTCAACAAAATATGACGACCCATGTCATACTACTTAACGGACAGAACTAAAAAAAAATGTGTAAACCTTTTTACTGTCTCTATTCTCCATGACCATGTAATTTTCTAGTGAACACCAATCCTAACTTGCCTACCAACATATTCTTTCCCTCGCTCCAGTAATATTCAGAGTTTTAACTTAACAAGAATTCTGAATTATGGCTGCTGTAAGTTTGAGTCATGGCTTTAGATTTCTATTCAATTCACTATTTTAAATTCCAGCCATCGTTTAGAATTTAGTTGCAGTAATAAAGTTTTAATAGTAATTTTAATAAATGCATTCTAAAAAACCTTTTAGTGAAATTAAAAATTTATCTACAAAATATTTTCTTTCGTGTTGAACCAGTATACGTTGACCGATAAATTACTGTCATCCTGCTCGATGATGCAATGTTGTGCGGAGTTTCAACTTAGAAAAACTAAACTACTGTAGCAAAAATAGTCCTACCACTTGTCTTCACGCTATGGAAATATTCTCCCCTAAAATCTCGACAAAATTGACATCGATTACTTGAAGCACTGGCTGTCGTAAATACATGGTTTGTTACTGAATATATGCATATATATATATATATATATATATATATATATATATATATATATATATATATATATATATATACACCCACACACAAAGTATCAAAGTATCTCAATACACGTAGACGTCTGCAGAGGAATGTGCTTGACGAATATTGAATGGTGGCCCTTGCAGACCTTCAGATGAACATTCAAATTTACTCTTCATGGAAAGAGGTTGTCAGGTTTTCTCGCACTGATAAGATTAATGGATCGGATGTAGAATCGAATACCTAAACGGCTCATGGCATTTGGCGATGTAGCTGTAAGCGAAACTTACAATATGTTGGATTGTTGCTGCATCAGTAGTTTCAGCGAAGGAGGTGATGCACTTTTGCAGATATCTACGAGTTCATTGAAGTGGCTATGACGTCTGAACCGTACTCAAGACCATCCCCAAGAGTTTTGTATGCGGTAAAGGACATTTATGAAAGTAAGATTTTTGCGTTGTGTTTTAATACGGAAACATTATCACAGTATCTGAACTGACGTGTTGATGGCACTGCCGGAGATGAAAGGATCCCAGCCGATAAAGCCGATGGCACGATGTTACAACTGGAGATGAAGATAGTGCTATAAGCATCAACTGATGTCACTGTAAAAGGCGCCGGTGGTGATGGCCTATGATTCGGTATCGGTCGTGGTAAAGCTGGATGAAATCTGTTTGCCTTTGCATCCACTGGCGAGCTTACAGCTCATCAGGCGCCGCTCGTGTGCGCAGCGTAGGCATAACGAGCAAAAAGCAAATCACATGTAATCCATTAAAGGTTGCGTCCAACTTTTCTGAAGCCCTGCTAAAATTCTACTTTTCTGATATTCCTCCGCCTCATGCTAACAAAGCTTAACCAAGCCTAGAGAATCACACCAAACGGACCACGCACTGCGGTGTTGCGCACTCAGCGTAATAATGTTTTGCATAAGAACTATTTCTTACCAGGCATTACCAATACACCTATATTCTCACTGTTTTTATTCATATTAATCATGAATGAAATGCGGCAGCGGTGGTGCAGTGGCTAGGGCGCTCGCCTTCCACCACGGCGATCCAGGCTCGATACCCGGCGGGTCTACTCCCGGACCTTCGCATGTGGGAATCGCGCTGGATGATGCCACGTGCCGGCCTTTCTCGGGGTACCCCCGCCTCACCCGCACCAGCATTCCAGCGCCGCTCCATCCCAAGGCCTCATGTCATGTCCGGTGATGACCGGCACCTACGGGTCCCAGCTGGAAAGCCCGTCACTCGTGTGTTGCCTCGCCCTGGGTTCACTCCCCAGTCGAGAATTTTTTTAATAAATGAAATACTATTATTTACATTTTATCAAGAAATTAATGTCCAGTTTAACAAACAATAGGGCACTTTTATTTTAACACAAGTATAAAACGCCTGTGACACGTGGGATATTTAGAAAACTAACAAAAACGTTATACATGAGGTTATTTTTCAAAGGTTTCATTCATGAAGTGTGAAGAAACCGTGAATAGACTATAGAAGCATTATAGAATCACATGAAGCAACTAGACAACAGGGAAACAGATGCCATGTATGATCAGACACTAACCAGAAAATCCAGTTTTGCTGTGACTACGCCAATGCTAGGGCTTAAACAGTTTTATTGTGTTATCTTTGGATTTGGACCGTTGGAATGGCTCGCTCGAGCCAATCAACTTCTTTGAAATAATTTCCAAACCTGGAATCATGTCACACACACTAACAGTTACACCATACGTTTATTTCGTTCATGTGAATTTTAAATTTACATGCGTTGTTATCGAAATTTATAGTTCTTTTTGCTGTAGGATTTAAAAAAATGCATTTTAGAAGTAAGTGACTACTAGAAAATACTTACTTATTTTATAGTAAAAATCGAATAAAATCTGTTCCTTGTAAGCAATAGCAGAATTAAGGAAAACGATTCAGTTCTCGGTAAGTATTTAAAAAAAAAATACAACATTGCAATTTTAGACGCTCAGCTACCAAGGCATTCATTTACATACAATTATGGATACATTTTTGTGTTGTCTTGAATATACACCGTAGGAACCAGAATCCTCCCTTGGTATTACATTTCAAAAACGAAAAAAGAAAAAATTCTCTCGAAAATATTTAATAAAACCCTTTACCTACAAATAATAAACCATTCATTCCTTGAGTGTCTTACCTATCTGATATCCTTTCAGAAAAGACGAGCGTATTAAGGCCATTGGTGCATGAAAGCAGAATATTTTTATAATTTGTGTCATAACTTGTTTCCCGGCGGATTTTTCAAAATTATTGGCTCGTCAGGGAGTAAATAACAACCTTTTAACGCCTTCTTACGTTGTCAGATATTCACTGCCGTCATTATTCTCGGAGCACTGATAGAAGAAAAGAAATCATTTTTGTTTTCTTATCTGCAATCATTGCTCCGAGAGTAATGGCGGCAGTGAATATCTAACAACTTAAGAAGGTGATAGAAGTTGTTTTTTACGTATTGACGAGCCAATAATTTCGAAAAATCTGCTGTGAAACAAGTTATGCCAAAAATTATATAAATGTACTGCTTTCATGCACCAATGGCCTTAAATAACAGCACCACTGCAATTTTTTTTATTAAGAGGGTGAAACATAAAACCGAAATTTTGCTTCGGTAGCACGCTGTTATTCGTTATATGATACTAAAAATGCCTCAATTGCTGTAATCACTAGGTAATGTTTAGGATTTAATCACAGAGTGGGACAGTAACAAAAATAATCAAGACTGAAGAAAGAATAATTCATGAATTTTAAAATACTGCTATATTTAATTTAATTAAGTAAACAGAGTTTAATTAAGATATGCGCGTGTAACCAAAATACCTGGGCGAGTCGACGCGAGAGAAAATTAAGTGTACTTTGCCCAAAGGACAATTTTTTAACAGGGACGCAATTAATTTTCCTACTTGAAACTCGGCTAGTAATAGATTCTTGTGTGATATATATTCCCCACGAGACTAGCAGCAGTTCTGTTAGCACAGCGTAATCATTTCTCGTATCACTGCCTCAATTTGCATGCAAATACATTGCAACACTATCAGATATTCGGCTCCATGAATATGTACGGTCGTGGCACGAATCGTGTTTAATGGACACCTGCTTTTTAGAATTTCTAAACAATTATCACAAATTAAGTAATAATTTGTTTTGTGTTTACTATCAGGTAATAACATTTTTTATCGACAGTATTCGTGCGTTTTCGAAAGCCGTTAGTAAATAATAGGATTTCTGGTTGATTAAGTACGTTTGGAATTTATGGTTGGTATTTAATTAATGGACTTTGTATCACACCAGTGGCCTCACACTACAAAGCAAATACGAACATATACGCTTCGACGGCGCAGATGTTTTAAATTGAAGTGCTGAAGCATAAACAAACTGAACTCACATACAAAATCAGTTTTAAATTCATTTTAGAAATTAGATGTAAGGATACTGTAATATGCAAACTTCGTAAACTAAAAAAAATATGATAGCAGTTACCAAAATAGTTATAGTTACCAAAAAAAGTTATAAATAGTAAAAAACTAAACTAATCAAAACTTGTTTACTGTTTTATGCAACTTCTAATAATAGCCACAATAAACATTTTTTTTTTTTAACGTGCTGAATTTTCTGCAAGTAATAACAAACGGGGTTTGGAAAATCACAATGAGACAGCTAGTTCGTGAAGATACCTAATGCTTTAAAACTGTTATAATACTGTAATACAGTAAATAATCCACACTTAGTCATATATTTAAGTTTGCAATACTAAAACCAAGATGGAATTTATAATAAAGATGACACAATGCCATTTAAACGTGTGTATATTCGCAGTCGCGGTAAACTGAATGTTGTGTAAAGTAGCAAAATGCATGAATATATAGAGTGATTTAATTTCTTGATTGTCTGCTACAAACATAATACACAGTTTAATATTTCATAAATACACGGTACACCATACGCTTCATTTTATGTTTAGAATAACTCGATCTACTTGAAGCATGTCACGTTGTGTAAAAAACACCTTTAAATGAATTTGAAAATAATTTTAGAAATGGGTTTTTTGACGCAATAGTGTTATCAAGTTTTCCCGTCTAAATTTGAATAGATAATCATGAATATGCTTGAAAATATTCTGTATTGTCGAACATTCTATTTGGTTTATCTAGTCTGGTTTTTTTTATAGAGTCTTCATTTTTCTAGCTGGATAATGCGGTAACCCACCTAGCAAAGGCAAGTTCAAATTCTATTAAATAATATGTATGCTAAAATATAATAGTTGCTATAAATTAAAAGCTAAAAATTATTGTGATTCATTTGCACATCTTAAAGAAACGTTAATCTTGTCGGAGATATTTTACAAGCGACAAAATTTGGCGCCTTTGAATACTTAAGAATAGCGACCGTTTTTGTTAAGCGTAATTTTGATCGTCTGAACCCGTAAAACATCAAGAAAATTAAACCGACCACCCGTGGCGCATTCGGTTGGTACGCCGACAGTCTGCGGTGCGGGAGGTTCTGGGCTCGAATCCCAGGCAAGGCATGGGTGTTACTTTAAGTTAGGTCGTAAGTTAGTTTGTAAGCCGCTCCCGGGCGAGCCTTCGGCATAACACAGGGGGAGGTTAGTAAGCCTTTTCTAATACCAATCAAATACATTTCAGATCTGGTCCAGTGTACAAAATTTTTTGAGTGAAAACTGAAATAATAAACTTTTTCAGGCAAATAAGGTGGCACCTACGAGATATGGAGGAAGCCATGATTTCAAACTTCATTTGAAACAGTTTGCCGTAAGATTTTGATACAGTGACAGGGGCTTAAAATACTATTTTTCAATGCAAAAATGTTT
The DNA here is from genome assembly GCA_029891345.1 of Dryococelus australis. Taxonomy (NCBI): domain Eukaryota; kingdom Metazoa; phylum Arthropoda; class Insecta; order Phasmatodea; family Phasmatidae; genus Dryococelus; species Dryococelus australis. The sequence continues at coordinate 19,696,921 of CM056997.1, read as the reverse complement.
CGCAATATTGATGTATGTATGAACCTATATTACGGAAGGTATCTAAAGAAATCGGAATAGTTTGTGCGATAAGTTGCGTGGTCAAGGCCAAGCTCGTTATAGCTTTACCTTCGAGATGTAGGTTAGAATGTGTGTTAGAATTCTGAGTATGTCGTGGGTGTGTTTCCCGGTTCCATTGTACCTTGACGCTAAGTCTCCTTTCTACGGTGTTCCCATTCTCCCCGGTTATCAGAAAGATGAGATGATGGGACCGTTAACTATTCAAATTTCGTATGTCAGACTCGATGTCAGGGCTGTGAGACGGCAGGCTGGGTCATGGAAGCAGAATAATTTTTCTCATCTTTATCTGTAGTTTTAGATAGGGGACATGAATACAGTCTCAAATAGTCCTGCTAAAATTATACAAATTCAATTATTTTATAGAATGAAAAACAATGAAACTTCCCTGCTATATATATATACATATACATATACATATACATATATATACATACATATATATATATACACACACACACACACTTATGCAGGATGGGTGAAGACAGACTCACGAAGAAAATTTTCAATATCGTTAATGCAAGTAAATCAAAGACAAATTGGATGAAAGAAACACAAGAAGATCTAAAACGGCTGAAAATCTCAGAAGAAGAAATTAAGGACAGTAACAAAAAATTCAGAAATATAATTAGAGACAAGAAAATTGAACAAGAACCTAAAATATAAATGATAGGGAGAAGATGGACAGAGGAGAGGAAGAAAAACATAGTGAATTATTGAAGAGGTTCTGGGAAGAAAGGATAAGAGAAAAAAAAAGTGAAGCAGCGATTGGCTCAAGTTTACACGTTCTCCTTAAGGGGAGAAATGTAAAGTTTAACATCCGATATATATATATATATATATATATATATATATCGGATGATATATATATATCCGATATATATATATATCGATATATATATATATATATATATATATATATATATATATATATATCCGATATATATATATATCGGATATATCCGATATATATATATATATATATATATATATATATATATATATATATATATATATATATATATATATATATATATCGGATGATGTGTATCGGATGTTGAACTTCACACAGACACATATAGGAATACAATATTAAAGTAAAACCTGTTCAGTGTTAATTTCTAATTCACATACACAAGGCACGCTATTCCAAACGTATCATATTTATTCCATTCAGGTATCTGGTGGTTGGGCCTACTATTAGCGTCTTACTTATGTGGCAGTTTTTCTCCTTCCGAAAGTATTCCTCTCGTAGTGTGAGACTGAAAAGACTTACTTAGAACCATACTTCAGTTACACCTGGATTTTGAGGGGAAGGAGGGAGGCGCTCTACATTTACAATAACATCTACGGATCAAACTCAAAATTCGAGCCTGCACAAATATCACTGTCAAGACAAAAGTAAACAAAGAAACTTGTCCTAGATACTTCGTCGTGTAAACAGTTTGGATTTCTCTTGTCTTCACTTAAATGTAGCACAGCGTAACACTGAAAAGGAGAATTGTATACCACAAAACACGTTATTTATTGAAACATCCTATTTAAGCAAAGACTCAGTCCCTTTACTTGGTTAGAGGCGATATTTTGGTTAAAAGTTTAGCCACGAGACTTTGTGAAGCTTTAATGGGTGTTCTTGTTAAATATGTGGCTTTAACTACAGAAGGAATCAGGCCAAATTTAATCTAGAAGGTGGTGTAGTTTATTACTTTAATGTATAGTTTAGCTTGTAAGCTAAGATATATGGACTAAGATACCGTTACGCGGTAACATGCATGCATTTTGAAGCTAAGCCACTTCTCCTTGAATCGCAGCTCCTTTTTTTTGGCATTTTCTTAATGTTCGCTGAGACGTGTCCTTTACAGAGGTTGCCATTTTGCTTCCTTTATGTTCTTTTATTTGTACATTTATTGCTTTGTCCATATGTTTGTCTAATAATGGTATTTTATTTTCAAAAATATGTTTCATGAATTCTTCTATTTCAACGGACCGAAAGCATATAATTAGTTGTATTTTTATTTCCAGTGTTAAAAGGAATCCCACATTTAAGATGCCTTTTGAAAATAGGTAAACGACAGAAATGCGTCGAAAGTTCATGTAATTATAGCTGAGTACTTTACGTGGTAGTTCTTAGTATATTCATGCTTCAAATATTCGCATAGGAGCAACCACCCTCTTAAAACTTCAAATAGATCTTTAAGAGGCAATATTGTAGTGTAAACACTGCTCAACAGGTACCGAAAATATCGCATGAGTTTCTGCTGTGAACTCACATGAGCGCTAAAGTCTCTGCGTACTATTAAATAAAAATTAAATTACAATTTATTGATAAAATTTTCTAAAGGATATCATCTTCAGTAATAAATTTCGTTTTGAATGTAATACTTTCATTACGCGTGAATATACTCTTAAAAAATTGTTCTTATACTCTGAAAGTTTTTGTGTTGACTGAATCACTTCACGTTGTGGTTTTTATGGTTGTTTTGTTAATCAGTAACAAATGTTATATTTATTTTCATTATAATTGCTCGGTGATTTGTGTAGTGTGAATGTAGTCCTATCCACGAATACTAAAATGCCCAAGAACGTGTGCGGATCTCGATGTTGGGTCTCGTCGTGCAGGAATAATAATATAGTTAATACTAAAGCAACTGTCTTCAGGTTTCCCACAAACAACTACACGTAAGTGAATTCAAGTTGCGTATCAAGGGCGCGTTATAATGGCAATAGGAACAATACCACTGACGCAATCACGCATAACAACTGCGTTCTCAAATAGCAAGTTCGTCAACTTTTAGTTTTCTTGCATTATGTCCTAATATGTTACAATGTTTTGTACCTATCAGCTTGCTAAATAAAATATATTTATTTAAAAAAAGTTGGCTTTTCATCATTATTTCATTCGTGCACAGTGGGGTAGTGAAGTGTCCAGTTCTAAGTGTAATACACTAACTTGAATTATTTAATGCAAGAAGAGGAACAGTCGTACTGACAAGAAAGTAAAGATTAATATTATTAGGGCAAATATTACAGAGTTGTGCGATTAGAAAATTATATTTGAAAACTTTATTTAATAATGGTTCACTGTGAATATAATACCATAGTAAAAATAGCCAGCATTATAAACTAATTTTAAAGTTTTTAAATTAAAAATTTGCTAATATTTATTTAAGATCCAAAATAAAGTAAATATCGATACATTGTAAGTGAACGTTTTCGAATATATCAATTGCAAATTTCGAGCTGATTCTATCACGAGTTCTTGTTGAAAATTCACACATATTGTATTATATAAGTTTTGGAAAACACTCTGCGATCTGCAGATCGACGTGTAGGAAAGGGCAGCCGGTATTCTTGAACACCTGCACGCGAATTACCACAACCACAGAAAACGGAACCAGAAGGCTATTTCATTTCTGTGTGGTGATAAGACACGCGTGGTGCCAGTATGAACTCCCGATATGGGACGGCAGGTTTCCCAAAAAGGTACGATTTTTAACATCAAGGTATGGTTTTAATAAAATCAAGAAAAATGCTACAGTGTAATGTTAATGTTTGAAAAAAAAATAGATATGTATATATTATAAACATAACGTAAATCAATATGCAGCATCAAATCAAGTAACGCTACTACAGTTTCATGCATGTATGCATTCCATAGGCAATCGTTTTGTTTTGGTTTTGGACTTCGTTCAATTAAATGCATTATTTTTAAACAAAATGCAAATGACTCGTAGGATTGAAAAAGAACGGAGTAATTCATGCATTCATGCTTATTTGTAATGGAACGTATTATATTTTTCTCTGAAAGATGTCAAATGAAAATATATATATATGCGTTTTGTTGTTACAAAAACTGGTTCCTTAAACATTAATTATTTATAAAATAGTTTGCGGGGGAAAAAGTAGCGGTTAGAGCTGAGGTACGACTGAGGTACTGTCGGCTGATAAATAGTACGGAGATCCGTACTTCTTGGTACGTTCTGGCAACGCTAACCGCATACGCAGCAAGTACGCAGGGATGGGAGGGACGCACTGCGCACCGCATGGCGAAGGAGAGTGAGGTACTGAGCGGTGGGAGAGTGCGGCGCTCCAATATCAAAACACGTGTTCATTAAAGCTTTAGTAGACCAGACATATTTATGTATATTCGTTGTTTGCATGTTTAGACGTGTAAAAGTCCTGGGAATACGACTTTTTGCCAGGAAATATATATATATATATATATATATATATATATATATATATATATATATATATAATATATATATATATATATATATATATATATATATATATATATAAGTTATAAGCCCGTGCAGTTTAGTTTTAAAACATCAATTTTCTAAGAGAAACAATTTTGGATATGATCAAAAATCGAATTTATAGAGCTATCCAGCTCACTTTCCTCAATAGGCACGAGCAAAATAAAACTATACAGTTTTAGTTTAATACATGGGCTTTATATCGCGTGTAATAAAATCCCACTGATATAAATCTCATTTGCACCAGAAAGCTTACCAGCGGAAGTACTACCTTGCGTGTAGGGGTGACGGGGCGCTTGTCCCGCGTGGTATTGTCGCCCGTATCGCTGTGTTTTCAAAAGCGCGGGAGGGGGGGGGATCCCGGGGTTATATATTCCTAAGTAGCTCTACGTACTGGGACATCCTGTATGTGTTGTTTTAGGTGTTGTCTATTACTGGCACATTTTTATTGAGGCCAGTAAATAAATAAATTCGTGTAGGGGTGGACCCAGGGCGAGGCAACACCCTCCGAATGACGGGCTTTCCAGCTGGGACCCGTAGGTGCCCGTCGTCCCTGAACATGACATGAAATGAGACCCTGTGATGTAGCGGCGCTGGAATGTAAGGGCGGGGGAAACGGGAGTACCCCGAGAAAACTCGCGGCATCGTCCAGCTCGATTTCCACACGCGAAAATCCGAGAGCGAACCCGCTGAGGATCGAACCCGGACCGTTAGACGCCAGTGATAAGCTGTCTTCTGTTACCATACCGATAGAGAACAATCATAGATACTATTTTTTTATTTTTCTGGAAGGCTTTCTGTGGACAGACTGCACGATCGCGTTAGTAATTTCGACTTAACACGTTTCCATTGTGCGGTACATTTGACTTCCTAGGTCAAGGAAAATATATTTGAATGTCTAAGACGGCAACGACAGGTAAAAATTTTGGTCAGTGTTAAAATTAGAAGCAATAGTTAGTTCTAGGTGATAAATAAATGTTATTGTAGCTGCGCACACTACATGGGATAGCGAGTAAGTGATGAGTGTCAGTGGAAAACGAACGCTTGGCTTAAGTTGTGCCCGCTTTAGTGTGCGACAAATTACGATACTAGGTTTGGCGGACTAATCCCGTGGATCAGGACTCGGTGTTATCCGCTCACGTAATGAATCTTTCATTATTGATCCCCTGGGTTCGTTTGACGTGTTGGTGAGCGACTTGAAAAAGGCGCTGTTGGTTATTTGCAATATTCTGTTAGATTCGCGATCCGCTAATGCACAGCTTGTAGCTATATATCAAGGGAGAGAATGCAACCAGAAAAAAAAAGTCCACTTTTAAAACGCCCAATATATAAATTTTGAATGTACGTGGGTACTGGGTAAGGGTATAATTTTGACAGAACATACTATAATGAAATATAAGTAAGACATTTCACGACCAACAAAACATGTAGGTGTATTGAAAAAATCGGTTTACTACGACAAAGAAATCAGACTTCCAGCAAACAAATAGTATGTCTGTAACAACTAACAGTAAAGTCATACAGAGTAAAAATTTTGTAAAACCTTTTTTTTTTTTTTTGGTATGATTAAGTGTTTCGGTGCAGTACGAGTAATAAAGAGCACCTGATGGCTCACGGAGTAAAAAACATAGGGGTATGATGAGATGAGGCGACTCCTACAAATAAAAATTTATATAAAATGGATGGACTTGAGAAAAATAAACCAGTGCTCGCAATAAACAAGAATATAAGCAGCGAAATACTCGAGGCTTCAACATTGTATGAGATGATATTATTTGCTTATTGTTTTCATTATTTAGTTAGTGGGAATCTGAGGAAATAATTACTTACTAAGACAATTACAGACCTTGTATGGACATATTTAATTTCAATGCGTTAACTTGGTAGATTACGAAATAATAATAATAATAATAATAATGAAAATTAATTAATTTAGGTACGGTATAAATATCTGAAGCGTTTCCTAAGACAGGATTTGAATTAGTAGATGAGTTTTTATATAATTGTAAATTTCAGAGGTTGAACAATGAGTACTTAAAGTCAGGTTTAACGCAACGAAGATCAATCACAACCCGACAAACTGCCGCTTGAGTTTTCGCTATTATTTCCCATTGAATTTCATGATCTGGTAGCATATTAGTCTCTTCATCAACGAATTGTTCATCGTCACGTCAGCATCAATTAAATAGACTGTCTTATGTTATTTTCCTAACCCGTATGATTTGTGATAACTCGATCTACATATATAAGAGGATTCCGATAAATAGGCAACACACAACACACCAGGTTCCCTGCGCAAATATTTCATATGGCCTCTGCTTTATGTTACGCTGTCATACGCATAGTCTTAAGAGCGTACCCACCTGCAGGCGTTTAAAAATCTTCTGTATTTATTTCTTAATATATCTGGTGTACGGTAAGTTTACCGTTTGTAAACTAAAACGATTAGTTTTATTAATTTTGACGTTAAATTAAAACTAAACTTTTATCTGTAAATATGAAGCAGGGTTATTGTTTTTTCGTGTTAAACATACATTCGCAGGTTGTCGGTCCGCCTTTCCTACCATGTAGGTATATTGTATACTGAAATATGTTTAAAAAAATGAGAAATTACGACAAAATTCGAATTACACTTTATCGTAGACGGCCTTTATAATCCATTCTTGGTTACTTCCAACTTTTCTGAAGCACTGCTAAAGTTCTACTTCCATGATATTCCTCCGCCTCGTGCAAACAAAACTTAGCCATGTCTAGCAAATTACACCAAAGGGACAACGCACCACATTCGTGCGCACTCAGTTTATAGGCTGTTCACGGTGAAGTGAGCACTTTTAAAGGCCCTTATGAAATTTTCCTTTTATCCAATTTTCATCTTCCTGCTGCTTTTTAATATAAACATTGGAATGCGACCAATAAACACAGTTTATAAATTTCACCACCATCAAAATTTAATATCTGAGTCTGCAGTAAGATATATTTATTAGCGATTAATGCCTGTTACAAGGGCTTAAAAAGTGCTCACTTTATCGTGAACAGCCTATAATAACATTTTGCATGAGAACTATTTCTTACTAGGTATTAAAACACACGCATTTTCTCTCTGTTTTTTTAACCATATTAATAATAAGTGATATATTTTAATTTATAGATGCAATGAAAATAAAAGTACTATTTAACAAAAACTAAGATGCTTTTGTGTGTAGAGTGAACAGGAGTACGAAACGCTTGTAATACCTGACATATTTAAGAAACAACTAAATACGTCATACATGGGATGATTATTCAAAGGTTTGATTCGAAACGTGTGAAGAGACCGAGAATAGACTACGCAAGGCAGAGTGATGTTCCGACTCGGGGGAAGTTCCCTGTGAATCCCGAGGATCGGCATTTCGTCTTCACCGGCGGTAGCACGACGATCCCCGAACTCGAGGCGCGCGCGCGGGATCGGCCGACAATCCCTCCTCCAACTCAGCGACGCGTCTTTGTCGACAACCAGCATACAAGTACCAAAGACATCACTCGAGGCAAAGCAGTGGGACGCTTATTATTTCTGCCCAGTGCAGATGTGCCAATGTCAAAACAAAAATAAAATTGTGTTCGCGGGTTGGCACTACTGCACATGAACAGTTTTCTGTATAACATTTCAACTGTTTAATTCCACCCATTTGGATACAAATGTGTTCAATATTCTTAGATACGATCTCAGATAGAGTTTTGAAACCACGATGGTGGAACCGGCCCTAAGTGTTTTAGCAACGATTTGGCGTTGTGTACTGACATTTGACAGCTCACAGTGGCCGTTTATTTTTTGGGTCTCATTTCATGTCATGTTCAGGAATGACGGGCTTTCCAGCTGGGACCCGTAGGTACACCATTCGAGTTCTCAGCTGGACTGGGATAGAGATTAAGTTCATTTGGAACCACCGAAATTGGCGGTTCCAAATCTCGATCCGAGATTAGCAGCCATCGTCGAAAAATGTAGTTTGAAAATACGCCAGCAGATAGAACTACGGCCGATTGTTTTCTTCAGAAATTAGAAAAACATTATAAGCACTTCTATATTATTCAGTAAAATACGTACAACAATAATTCAGTTAAAACAGATCAAACATCGCACATCTAGTTCTATTTATAGTGAAAAATAACACCTACTTCCATGACGTCATATATTACGAACCAATAGAAAAATTTGTCTCATACTTAATATCGATCTCTCATTTTGGAACCAAGATCGAAGAATAGGAAATCCATAATCATGAAATTTTACATTGGAACCAAGATCAAACTGGATCCTGTTTCGGAACAAGGATCATTCGATCTCGGATCGGGGCGATGCTGGTGCAACCGGCCCCGTAACTAGTTCGCATCCTCGACATGACGTCACATCACCACCAACATCGTAAAAAGAAATGTGGATTTATGTAAATAATTGTACTTGTCAGTATAATTCAATTCTTATTTTCAATTGCGTTTAAAAATACTCATAAAACGATAAGCAGTTTATTTACATTATACCAATAAGTTAAAATTATTTCCCAGTTTTATATTGCCGAAATTGCACTAGGCAATTGAACAAAATCGAATCGGAAGTAAATTAAGCTTCATGTTTACTCCTATCTAGAGTCTAGGGGTTATTCGTGGACGCGTGACGATCCGACGAGCCTGGAGGAACGCCTCCGTGCAGTGGCGTTTATTCCAGGACGCGACGTTTATTCCAGTGGCGTTTATTCCAGGATGTGTAGGGTAAGCAATGCTTACCCTACACATATTGGAAATGTCTGGCCCTTTATAGTTTTCGCCTTAACTTAAACACATTTAATTCAGAATTTCCCTTTTACGATTCGAGAAACAGAGTTTTCGTAACTCCCGTACTTTACACGCATAGTGCTGCTATCTAGTATGTATTTCCACAAACGGGAGCGACTAGCGATGAATCGAACTCGCAAGCGAGTTACCCTGCCACGTTCCTTCGCAGGAGCAGTCGTTCTGTTTGCGTCCTCCAGTCCTGCATTTTTCCCCTAGGAAAGTGAATGAAAGAGTTCGGGAAAACGGGAGTTTTCCTATAGTTTGTAATATCTCTCAAAATAATATTCATTTGATTTATTATTACATTCATTTCGTTTCCGTTTTTTATAACTAACGTTAGGTATTAAAATGGCAAATACATGTTGAGGGTAAGCAAAGTTGGAAGTTGCGTTTGTTAGTAGAAATTGCTTACACTGTAAAAAAAAAACTCACTACACGCCACTGCCTGCGTGGCAACCTCGCTCCTTCACCACCCAGTCATATTCGTGGATGTAGGAGAGGGCTGCCAGCCCTTTCTGCGACTTCTGTCTCGGGGCACGGGGTAGGTGCCGACTTGGAAACGGAAGAGTTGCGAGGGGGTAAAAGCACGCACTCTGCGCCAGGCAATTTGCGCTCGCCCGGACGTCTCCAGGCAACAACAGCGCATGTGCGCGGGCAACTTCTGCCAAGTCGGAAGCCCTCCACTACCGCTGCTGATGTACGCGACACTTGGTCACGTAGCCTCACCTACGCTCACGCTATTTTTCTACTCTACTTTAATCTAAGTGTTATGTGAAATGAAGGCCCGAAGGTAGGACGGGATTTATAGCGTCTCGGTGCTAACCCCTTACACCTACTAGGGAGGAGATAATGCAAGGAGACGTGCATAGCGGCAAAGAGGGATTGGGCAGGCATGGCCTGCACTTTGGGGCAATGACAACCTCCCTGAATGTACTTAGAGATAGTCTTAACTAGTAAGAGCAAGGGAAAAACCGTCAAGAGAGACGTAAAAACCCTTGCGCCAGAGAAGATAATTCAAAATTATGGCATGCATTAAATTTAATTAAATGGAATGCTGTGGGAGACAGAGTGTTTCGGAACATGCTCTTAGTTAGTAGAATTGTAAAGACTGGTAGAGAGGGGGCGGGGTCTTTATTAATTCACTGACATGTTGCCGGCCAGTAACCGGAGTGGTACTTGCGCTCCTCTCTGGTGAGGCAAGTGGCGCTATTGGACCTCTTCCCCCCGATCTCTTATGTGAACCTGAAAATTAAAGAAGAAAAATTTAACTGACAGTAAGTGTCAGCACAGCTGGCTCTTACTGGATTTTACAAGACCATTAAAAAACAGCGAGGACATGTGGATGAAAGAACAAATTAAGCTAGCCTAAGTGACCAATAATAATAATCCTATAGCCGCATATGTCCTCGGGGACATATGTGTCTAAACTTAATGTTGTGCTACCTCGCAGCGGCCAATCTCTGTAGCCATTGGCTGTAATAGAGCATGTCTACGGTCATGTGCTGCAACTGCACGGAGCTTCGGATAAGGGAGGGTTGATTTGTTGACGCTGGGGAGGTCTCTCAACAACTGCAGCAGAGAGCCACACGTCGCCACAAGCCCTGCAGTTATTTGCGGCTATAACTGTTCAGTGGCTGCTTTGGAATCGGCAATAGCACGCTTGAGCTCTTTCGTTGGCGAGTTGTAGTCCCGGACCACAACTGGACGTCCCGTAACTATACAGGTCTCCTCGTCCTCTCCCTTCCCTCTTTCTCAGCCCCGTCGCCATTCGGGGAGAGATAAAGTCACTCGACCGCAAGTGACCAGTGTAGCTGCGACCACACATTTCTGTAAAGACTGTTCACAATAAAGTGAGCACTTTATAAATGAACCGAAGAAAAAAGTCTGCCCCTGCATGAATAAATTGAATGGGCGCACTGAGTGACATTCGCCCACAAAAAAGTTGGTGAAGATGGGTGGAAAGTAGTTCCATATTTTAATGTCGAATAAAAAGTGCTAGGTAACCATTTGTGATATTTTAAAATTATTTCGCTGGCTTTCTATTTTTTTAATTCATCGAAGTGTAAAAATGAGCAGATTTGTAAATTATTTACTTTATTAACAATTTCACAGTTGCATTTGACCGACGCATGAATAAAGTGATGAGGCCCATAGAAATGGTAATTTAAAATAAGGCTGAAGAATACACAACATGTGTACAAATATATCTTAAGCAGGGCTTTCAAAAGTGCTCATTTCACCGTGAACAGACTGTAACAAGGTTAACCGTTCCGTGTATTCTCTGACGCTGATTGTCGATTCTGTGCTCGACATTCCTTGAATGCAGATCTACACGTGCTCGCGTAGTCGGATATCGATCATTGGTACTCCCTACTCCGAATTCATCGTCCTTTCTAGATGGCAACGCCAGCTCTCAGATCCTACCTCTCCCCCGCGTGCACGTATCATTTGGCCGAGTATTAAGAACACGTGGGTGGCCTGGTGTCGATTAGCGATTAGTGCTGCTGCCGACAGTCCCTTCACGTGCACTCGTGTGCACATCAGTCCAACCGCCATCCTCATCTCACGGCAGAGCCGGCCCAGTATCTACTGACAGCCTCTGCAGCAGCTAACTCTTGCACAGTGTGCTGGATAGCTGGGGTTGGCGAGTGAAGAGATTTGGGCGGCTCTTGGTGCCTTGGGAGCCGAGCTGGGATTAGCTTCGTGGGTGATACTGGATTTACATCAATTTCGTCTGCAAATTTTTCCATTTAAACTGTTAAAATATATCGTGGATTCGTCTAACCAAGTTTTAATGCAGCTACAGTATAATCAAGTTATGCACAATGTTACTTTTCTTTGTAAAAGTGTAAGATTATTTATGCAAAACCACACTTGGAAAACTGCAAATGTTGATACTAGAACACGCCTAAATTATTAGTATGAAAATCCGTGAACCAGTGTTGATGACACATGAACTCGAAATAAAAAAAATATTCTACGCAATTTGACATAAGAGAACCAAACCAAAGAACTATTATTTTTGTGTTACCGCTTTCACTAATTCCGTGAAATATGCCTGCCTCATATTTATTGGACCGCGGTGGTGTAGCAGTTAAACTACTAGCCTATCAATACGGGGTGCCTGGTTCAATTCAGGCGGGTTTTCTCGAAGTACTCCCGTCCATCCCGCCCTTGTATTCCGCCACGGCTTCATCTTCACCTGGGTGAACTGAGGGGGAAGGTGTCAGGAGGTCCTTGAGGCTTAACAAGGAAGATGATCTGGGAGTGGTCTCGTTGGACACTGAGATGAGTTAGTAACAATAGAGAAAAATGTTAGACTGCCTCATGAAGAGGCTGCTGAAGTAGTAATGGCACTTACTGAGTGGATACTGAACAAAACAATAAAGTGAACCAAACCCATGCCAGTTGGATACTACCCAGGATCCAAAAGGTTCACAAGCTGCTGGGAACAGCTTTAATGAATAATTCCAAGCTGGTGGGAATTAAGGACAAAGTAAGGTACTGAACACTGTGAAATACGTTGAAAAAGATAAGATCCTTAGTTGCCCCGTCTGTAATACTGGGCATTAAGAGTTATGCTCAAGCTACAAAAGGAGGCGAAGAGATTCAACCCAGGGCTCCAAAGAAAGTGGTGCTAGTGTACCCGGAGCGTGAGGGTACCACCAGCATACAAGCGAAAGAAAAATTAAAAAGAAAATAGACCCTAAGGAAGAAGGGCTGAAAATAAGGAATATAAAAGAGATACGAGGAGTAGGTATCATGATCGAGGCGGGAAATGATGAAAACCTCGAGAAGCTGAGAAATCAGCACAAAATAAAGGAACTTGGGTTGAAGTTGGAAGCCCCAAAGAACAAGGGGCCAAAGGTTATCATCTGTGATGTACAAAGGTCACAAGATAATAATGACCTAATCGAGATTGTTTATCAACAGAACTTTAGATCCTCGGATCAAAGTCTGGAAGAATTTAAGAGGAAAGTGAATATCAGCCATAGAACAGGAAGGCGGACACCAGCAGGGAGAATGTTGAAATGGAGTGTGACCCGGCCATCAGGAGGAAACTGATAAACTAGGGACGCATCTTTGTTGGCTATGATAGCTGCCGAGTGCGTGACTACATATCTGTTTCGAGATGCTACAGATGTCAAGCTTGGAAGCATATAGCCAAGAGATGCCATACTGACCTTGCTTGCTCCAGATGTGCCGAAAAGGGCCACAAGTTTGAGGATTGTCCTCAGAAAAACGATAAGGATTGCCAGGAAAAATGTATTAACTGTAAGTGGCTGCAGTTGGATCATGTAAACAGGGTAGATTCTACGGATTACCCTGCATATCAAAGAGCCCTGTCGGTGGATCTCACTCGAATTGACTATGGCTGCTAGGCTGTGAATTGGGTAGGTGAACCTGCAAAGGTCGGCGGTAGTGACCTCTGAGCTGAACAGGATTGTGGTGGAGTGGGGGCTTGATTTGGTTACTTTCCAGGTGTCATATGCACCGTTTGAAGAGGTGGTCGGATTTAAGGGATCTATATTGACATCTGGCAGAAAAACTCAGGCTGGAATAGTGAGGACAAACATTGATATAGATATCACGATGATGTCAAGCCTTTCGAATCCACACCATATGTGTGAACAAGTACAAGTGGAGAATTGTATGGCTTGGTTTGTGGTCTCCTATTTTTCAGTTTAATGAGGAAACACAAGACACCCTTGACAGATGGGACGTGGTATTGTATGTGCTTCAGGGGAGACCTAAGATCATTGGGGAGGATCTGGATGCGAAGTCCGAGCTTTGGCATTCGTCATTGAGTGACAAAAAAGGAGATCTCGTTAGTCAATATTTGTTGACTAATAAATTGGAGATTAAGAACGAGAAAGGAGAACTCCCTACATATGTTTCGCAGGCACATGGTTCTGAGGACAATTTGGACATTATGGTCACAACTAGAAGAGCCAATGATATTGTAAGTGACTGGCATATTACTGAGGATAGCTCCAGTGATCACAGGCTCTTTATCTTTGAGGTGAGGTTTACTGGAACTGGTGATGGAAATAACTCACAACGGAGTGAGGAATAGGTGTCTGAAGTGAGATATGTACATAATAATGAGGTCCGGCAGTCATTTGATCTGGCCCTGTTGAGAAGAATGGCAAAGTTGTATGCTGACTTCCAACATGGGAGCTTGAACAGCAAACAGAAGGGATCACCTACACGATCATGGGGACTTGTGAAGAGACTCTTCGCAAAATAAGGCCAGGACTTCCAAATCTCAGCTGGTGGGACTAGGAGTTGGAAAAAGATCGGAAGAGCCTGCGAATGGAAAGAAAGCGACTTCCCAGATAATGTGGTGATGAGAGAGAAGCTCTGGCAGGTGCCTACAAACGGAAGAAACAAGCATAATTTAACAGCGTCAGGCAGAAGAAGAAACAGACTTGGACGGAGTTCGTCCCCAGGGTCGGCAATAAAGACTCCTTTGGGGTGGTGTATAAGATAATGGCTAATAAGATGAAGAAGGAAAATCCACCACCTAATATCAAATTAAAAGGGACCCTGGTGGCGGATTTGAACGAGAGTATGAGTGCCCTGCTCCACACCCTGTTGCCGGATGACTACCAAGATGGAGAGGGCGAGGGGCATGCCCTTAGGAGAGACCAAATGGAGATATTACCAGAGGAAGAGGATACTCTTGAGTTTACTCTTGATGAACTGCAAGCAACAGTCTGTGGAATGAAGAATGGGAAGGTTCCTGGACTGGATGGAGTGGGTGTAGAAATTGTCAAAGAGGTGCTTCGCAAGAATGAAGAAACAGCTACTAAGCATCTACAATGGTTGTCTCTATGGGGGTGTATTTCCTTGTCCTTGGAAGAAAGGTATAATAACGATACTATACAAAGGAGAAGGCAAGGATAAGGCTGAGGCCAAATCCTACAGACCGTTGACACTGCTTACGGTGCTGGGCAAAGCCTATGAAAGGCTCCTGAACAACAGATTGGTGGCAGCCTTGGAATCAAATGGAACATTAAGTGAACATCAATATGGGTTTCGCAAAGGAAGAGGAACCGACTTTGCACTACATGATGTCAAGACTGCAGTTTCCAGGTGTCAAAAAAAATGTCCTGGTCATATTTCTCGACATTGACAATGCCTGGCGGCCAGAGGTGATGTGGCAACTAAAGCAAGAAAAGTGCCCTGCGAATATATACAAGGTTCTATTGGATTATTTTAAGGACAGAGAGACATTGTATATTGCAAGAACTGTACAGGTTAGCAAGAAGCTATCAAAGGGATGTCCCCAAGGGTTGGTCCTTGGACCGGTCCTATGGAACATTCTGTTTGATGGACTGCTGGAGATGGCTCTTCCGGAGGGCTGTAGGATATTCGGATATACTGATGATGGTGTAGTCCTGGTCAGCGGGTCGGCAAGAAGACAATTCGAAGAGACGGCCGCGTTCATTATGAAAGCAATACAATATTGGGCGACAAGAGTTAAGTTGAGCTCAGCAAGACTAAGATTATGATGCTTAAGGGAAGATGGGCCAGGAATCCTATGGTACAGTTCAATGGAGAGTTTCTCCAGTGTGTCCATCAATATAAGGTCTTGGGTGTCATGCTAGATGACAAGTTGAGCTTTTTGGAACACATACAGTAAGTGTCCTGCAAGGCGGTTGTTGTTTTTCATAAGCTAAGGGCACTGCGAAATACTGAGTGGGGCTTGGATTTTCCTACACTCTAGGAAAATCTACAGAGCCGTATTTTAAGGGATAATTGCACATGTTGCTGTAATGTGGCACACACATGCTGGATTTGTGTGGCACAAGAGAAAGCTTGTCAGTGCTCAGAGGGGGGCACTGCTGGCTGTACTGAAAGCATATAGGATGGTGTCCAACGAAGCACTCCCTGTATTGGCGGGTGCCCTGCCGTTAGATCTACTTGTGAGAGAGTGAGGATTGATCGTGGAATAATCAAGGATTAGAAGGCTGAATTCTCAAGAACGAAGTTTAATCAGGCAGGACACCCTGGAGATGTGGTAAAGAATATGGGACCAGTCAACCAAGGCGAGGATCACCTATGAGATCCTCCCAAGTGTGGAGCAGAGGATGAAAAATATATGGATCACCATGAACCATTATAGTGCTCAGTTGCGCACCGGTCATGTCAACTTTAAAGCGAAACTGCACAGTCTCGGGATGGTAACATCCGCACTATGTGAGGTATGCGGTGTGGATGATACGGTACAACATGTATTGATGGACTGCCCTAAAATTGAATATCTAAGAGACTGGTTGCAAGGAGTGGCAGAAAAAAGAGGATTGCAGTTGTAAATAATAATAGTTGTGGAAAATCAAGAACTTCACAAGTCGTGGAACAGATTTGCAACAAGAGTTGGGGAAAGGCTTGAGGAGTTTGACCTGTGGCAACTGGAGCATTCCGATGATCCATGAGGGAGTGCTCGGGTAAAGGCTTTAATGGTTAAAGTCAGGACATAACCAATTGGCGAGGAGGCAGGTTTAACTGAGAAAACTGGTAGAAAGCCGTGTGAGGCCAAGAAATAAGGCACAAGGCACTAAGACAGAAGAGGAGATAGTGCAGTGCACTGTCTTACCCATCTGATCACAGTTGCAGTGCGGGAGGATGGAGAGTGTGCCAGCCTTCGGGCCGTTAAAACTGTCAAGCTCTGACCACAACCTCTCAACTCAACTCATCTCTAATCTATGGCGGGGCCTCGTACCAGAGTCCGGTAGAATCAATACACGGTAACCAATATTTGTACGTTTCAGGTAGGATTTACTATAGCCCGTCGTGTCCGTCCGTCATCCGTCCGTTGTACGACAGTGCGTCTCGCAGCTGAGCGTCTTACTGCCAGAACTCGTACGTCCGTCGTAAGTTCATTGCTAAAAACTAACCAAACTAAACTGTTTCGAGATAGAAAAAAAATCTTTATTAAGAGTGAAAATTATTGGCGGTACTGTGTGTGTATAAATAAACGAAATACAAGCACACGAAATGACAATTAACGATAAATAACGAAAAAAGTTTTAATAACATAATATTTTAACATTTTCTATTGCACAGAAGGAACTCGTGTTCCTTATCTCTTCAGGAAAAATGTAACGTCAATGCATTTTACAGCTACATAAACGAAAATACGAAAACATAAAACGATCAAAACAAAATACTGATCGTACTACAAATCCTTCTAAAGAATTCGGAATGAACGAGTAACAAAAAAAAAAAAAAAATAGGAGGCTGTAATTCCATCCGTTCGTCTATCAAAAGTCAAATATTGTCAAGATTTTGGCGGATGGATAGAAACAGTGGACACCTCTGATTGGTAGTTAGACACGTGATTGACGGACGGATGAACGTACGCACACGACGGGTTGTCGTAAATCCTAATCCCTTTGTTCTATGAAACGTACAAAATTGTTTGCGCTGTTTCACGTTTACAGTAAACTTCAAATCTACAGCACTTGTTTGTTAAATTTCCACTTGACTCTCACACATTCCGCAATAACGTTTCGTCAAATTTACTTTAGCCCAATTCTAGTTTTACAATAATAATCTTGGCAACTATTTTCCGAGGAAATATTTGTAAATAATACAGAATTTTTATCAGCGTAGAGCGTCTCCCCCTTTCTCCTAAGGACTGCGTTTAACATTTCACGTTTATCCGTACAGCGCGCATATGTGAACAGAAACACTGGGGGCGCAGTTATTAGAAGTTCTTATGTTGCGTACAGATAAGTTAGACCCTGCTTAAGACAAGTCATTGCTCTATATCGGCCCATATGCTTGAAGCTGTTTGGACCGGGAGGGCAAAAGAGATTAGTAACAACCTATCTAGCTTGCTAAGTTGAAAAGTGGCACTGAAGAATATATGCACCATATGACTGTATTTCTCTTAAAATTAGAACTTTACTTCAAGGTTGTGTAATTAAATTTTATATCTGCGAAAGGTGTGTCACTCAAGATACACATCGCTGCACCTCTATGATACACTAGTGAATCATGAACTTTTTACATCTAAAGTTGCTCCAAGCTAGGAGCGTTCTGTCCCTTTATAATTACACGAACCCTGACAAAGCTTGAATTTACTGCCTCCCTCGAGGACAGGTCTCATCTGCTATGCTGTGTACTGCATTTTATTTTCGCATTGTTAATTTTATTCAAAAGAAACATTTTTCATGTTTTCTGTGTCCTGGGGAAAAATAACAGTGTTCTATAAACATAAACCCTTACCTAGGCATGCGCTGTTGTAGTTCTTTTATGTAGGTATATAATCGCAATATTTTACCCATAAAATGATGGCATGTTATTGCCTTAGAGCTGCTGACGACAATTTTAAGCACTCAAATGATAAGACCAATTAAATAAAATTGCGAGTAACGTTCGGTTTATTGTGAATGCATTCTTGTTTCCTAATAAGTATCGAAAAAAATTTAACTGAAATCTGGGGACGAGCCTGGATCTGCAGGTAACACCGTAAGGAATTACTGTGAAATAATCCCACAAAATTAAACATGGCAACATTATATTAGCACCTCTCCTCAAAATACTATAGGGCAACATATAGAAGTTTAATTTTTTTAAAATTTATCTCCCAAATAAAATAGTTTTGTCTCATTAGTGCATTGCAGTACATAGCTCAGCTTACTTTATGACGATGAAAGTTTGGCAATCTCGAATAGTATTTGATAAATTATAATTATAAAAGAGTTGGCGGGGTTTTTTACTGTGTTTAAATTATGTGTCAAAAGTGAAGGCCAAAACTAATTTAAAAAATACGTTAGTGATAACTTAAACTCTTGTTAACTTAAAATTCACCTCTAAAACCGAAAGGGGTTTATATACAGTATATACAAGTATGTATCTATAGTGGATGGAATTTATCAATTGCCGTTTTAGACATGTAACGATTTATAATATTTAATAACATTAATACCAAAATAAATAATATTAATAAAAATGCGAAATATCATTTTTAAAACTCTGCAATTCCTACCCTTTAAATAAAGTGAAACTGCACTGTTTTGCAGATTAATACGAGCTTTTTATTGAAATCATTTTGCAATTCTCTATGCGAAAAAAAAAACTATTTTTCGTTGGACACTTAACCACGTTAACCATCTAGGATTACGTGACATGAAAAGACCGCGAGAATATCCTTCAAGTAAATTTAATTTATTATTACAGCTTTAAGGCAAAATTATATTTTTGAAAGTATGAAACATTCAGCAATAGGCAACACTGACGTTTTACGTTTTCGAAATTCCGGAGAAGCTATACGACTAGCTCCCTGCGAAACATAGCGTAGCCAGTTCTGGAGTTCTGACTAGAAAAAAATGCAAATACACATCACATATTATTAATATTTATTTATTAGCCAACGACATTATCTAATGTCAGAAATTCTCCTTGCAAATAATAAACTTGCAGATTGGAAATACTGTGACTTGCATCATACCGGGCTGCCTTCACCTTGAGTTTCAATTTATTCCCATGTTTGTTGTAAAAAAATGCACATGCATGGCGCCCACCACTTCGCGATTACCTTGAGCCATGCCTTCATTATATTTACTCGATCAAAGTGATACAAAATAAATGTTCTGAACTAAGTTATAATATACGGAACGGAACAATTCGGTTGGAAACTATGTTTCGTTAGTACTGATCGTCATGTTGAAGTTTTTCCTCGAGGAAATCACGGAAAATAATCTCGGTTGCACAGGAATCGCAAAGAATACGGTCAACCATAGCTCATCTCTCCCTCCTCAACACCCCCTCCTCCCTTAACGCTCAATGTTGGGGAAGAATGGGGAAGATTTTTTTTTTGGAAACCATTGGAATCGCGCAGAAGGGGAAAATAAGCCACAAAACTTTTTATGTATTCCTCTCTTCCCCAGCTAGGGCGCGTGTATATATCTTCGCACGGGGCAGGATGCATATTGAGAAAGACGTTCCACTCATTGGTGCACATTGCGCGGATGTGGGGTGGGGGTGGTTTAGGTGAGATGGGGTTGTGGAAGGGGAGCTGGGAGGGCAATAAACGTCTGACAAGGCGCAGGAAAGGCGTCTGTCGGGCTCAAATATTTAACGAGAAGAAGTAGCAGTCCGCTTGCGTTTTACGAGTTACATATTTCCAAAGCATCGAGCCTCTTTTTTTTCCGAGGGGTGGTAGGGGTGGGGGGACGGGGCTTCGTGGTTGTGTGGGGGGGGGGGGGAGGGTTAGGGCAGGGTTTGCAATGTTGGGGGAAACAGTAAATGCCTGGCCATTACTCTGCCTACCGAGATGACGGTTTCCGTTTAAAAATGCGACACGGAAAAGGAGGAACTGAAAATATATTTGTGAGCAAGAAAATAACAAGTCCGCGGATACGTGAAAATACGCCGCCTTTTATTCCACATATAAGTAAACTACAACATAAGCCCTGTTTCTTTTGTTTCCGAAGTAATATTCATGAACGATGTTAAGAATAACGAACTAGTATTAAAGAGCATATTATTCGTCTAAATATCCATGTTGGAAATGTTAATTATCTTTTCTTTCCATCGCCGTAGAGGCTAAAATCATTTTATTTGTAAATAATACACTTAAGTGTTATTATGAAAAAAAACCACATGAAACACAATATGTGCCAAAAAAATAATATCACATTTATTTAGTAAATTAATTAAAAGAAAGGAGCAATTTAACTAAAAACGTACCTGCACTGTTGAAAATTTGAGAATTAACGCTAGTTTTCCCCGAGGATTCATACTAACATTTTAAATCGTGTGTATTCATATTCTGAATTGACGGACCCATGGATCGTGGTGTCAGTAAATGCTCGGGAAATCTAATTTGATTTCCCCATATTTACTTAACTTTCACTTCAAGTATTTTCTAATCCGAGCAGGAATTAGAGATAGTTCCATCGGAACATCATTCACCTTGGCCATAGATCATTCTTCATTGACAATACGTTAATATCAATTAAAAGCCATACATTTTGTATAATGAAATAGTTGTGTTTGTTATATTAGGTACCACTACGCATACGACCACTAATTTGATTTATAGGAAACTGAACTAAGGTGTTAATTTCAAATATCATGTCTACCTAAATATAGCAACTTTGCAATAGAAAACTCAGAATTAATACTAACACTGCATTAGTGTCTGGAGGCATACAAGGGAACTACTTTATCGTCTCGTAATAAGAGATAATAAAACTAAGTTCCATGCATTTCTCTCACAAACGGAAAGCAACACAATATAATCATCGGAACTCTTATCAGCGCTAACAAACAGGTGTACGTGTCAGCATTAATCCTTACACGTGGCCTTGTCTTTGGATACCGTAGATGTATTTGAATGGCATGTATACTCCTTACTAGACTATCTTATAGTTCTTAAGTTTTAGGAAACTATCCTTCACGATTAACTAATACACTGAAGTTGCTGCTAAAACTAGCACAATATCACACTAAAAAATTAAAGAATATGGGCAGACATACAGTGATATTTCAAACGGGTACTTCTGGAAACAATTATTTAATCGCGAAGATAGGGTAATTGAATCATCAAATGACACAAAAATATCATTAGCAAACAAGATAGGCACATGCTATTCACGGTAAAATGAGCACTTTTGAAAGCCCTGCTAAAGATCTACTTGTATGTACGTTGTGCGTTCTTCCGCCTTATGCGAAATTAACATTGTCATGGGCCTCATCACTTTATTCATGCGTCGGTCAAGTGAAACTGTGAAATTGCTAGAAAAGTAAACATTCGACAAATCGGCACATTTCTACACTTCGAGTCATTAAAATAACAGAGAGTAAAATAAATTATTTAAGTTATCAGAAATGATTACCTAATACTTTCTATTCGACGTTAAGATAAGAAACTACTTCCCATCCAGCGTTACCAACCTTACTGGGTGCATGTTACTCAGTGCGCCCGTTAAAATATATGCAGGTAGGGGCAGTGACTTTTTTCTAAGGTTGTTTTCAAAAGTGCTCACTTTACTGTTCACGGCCTTTAGATAGGCAGGCCTCGTTGATAGCGACGTCGTTAGAGACGTAGCAGATTGCTTGGAGAAGCAGCGCTGAGAAGGCAGTCAGCTATGGCCTGTTGTAAGGAACTACCTCAGCGTTCGCCTGAAGTGACTTCCAGGAATCGTGGCAAACCGAAAACAAACCGCGATTCGAAGTAATGTCTTCTGGAATACTTGTTTCCGAATCTTTACCAATGCGCCACCTCGCGTATTATGTGACGAACAAACCAAAATGAACAGCTCCACCACTATCCGTCGAAACTTAAACAATAATATTTTCAGATACGCTTCGATTTTCGCTTTGCATTATACGGCGCGAAAATACTAGGAAATTTCTTTAGGTCAGACAACTTGGATTTATACCTACTTAAACGTAATTCTTAGCATACAGAATTACGCATTTATGTGGGATGAAATAGTCCGATTACGAAATATGTCGCAAATACGGGATGTACGCTTAAATAGAAATTATTCGCTCCCTTGCATAAAATAAGGATTTTGTCCCCATCAAATCGTCCGCTTTGAATTCTTCCGTAAGGTATTTTGTAAAGTACTTCAACCGTAGCTTATACCAGGAATTTACTCTAAACGGTGAACATGGACTGAGAAGAAATAGCCTAGAGCCAATACATGAGTAATTGTAAATTAAAAATTACAACTCCATAACCCCAAATACTCCCATACTGCTTACTAATATTTCAAATCCTAATTTAACAAAGTTATTACGATTGAACACAAGAAGCTGCATTGCATGTTACATGAATTTAAATATAGAAGTTGGACACGCCATGGGAATAGCATAATTTCAGTTGCGTCCAAAAATCTGTTGACGATGTTTTTCTGACACCAGTGCCTCTCATTACATGGATGGCTTCTTATAGACTGTCGGGAAATCTTTCATTATAGGCTGTTCACGGTTAGGTGAGCACTTTTGAGGTCCAAGTTACTTTTTTCCCTTCAGCCACTTTTTATACTTTAAGCACCTTTTTAAAATAAATATTGCCATGTAAGTAATAAACACAGCGAGCACATTCCATCACAGTCGGAAGTTAACGCCTATGGCTACAGCAAAATATATTTACTGTCTGTTATTCCAGATAAGAGGGCTTTCAAAAGTGCTCACCTTACCGTGAATAGCCTATACCTGATAACATGTAGTTAAACCTGAACTTAGTGAGTAATAAACAGAGCACAATTTATTTAAATGTAACTTTTGATAAAAAAAAAAACAGTTTTCTGCAGTGCTGTCGTGTCGGCTAACAGCTTTAGTAATTCTAGGCGTAGCCTGATTGCAATCCGGAGCTTGTCATACTCTTCGTAGACGTATTCTGTTTTTGTCAAATAAATCATGCAAATAGCCAATCACGAAATTGCACGCGAGTATTAGCGCCACACACACACACACACACACATAGGCCCGAAAAGTTTTCACTTTATCTTTGCTACCCACAACTTCCCTAATTCTGCCATACTGTTTGGAAGAATTTTGATTTAATACCTATCAAAATTGTTTAAGAACGCGTCACGCGTAAAAATATTTTCACCGTGTTCATCTGCCTAAGGTTTTCAAATATGAAAATATTTCACGACTGAATGTTCCTTTTGGCGTGTTGGCTCGTTTGACTTATATGCGAAGAATTAAAATAGAAAATCACCTCTCTGTTTAATGTACTGTACATGGTAGTGTTTGGTCGTGGGGCTCACTGGCTGGAAACGCTAACATTCCGTATTTGCAGACAGCGACAACACAAGCTACATTTAGGAATGAGACATAAAGTGCAGTTGCTACCTGTAAATGAGATATAAAGTGCAGTTTCTACCTGTAAATGAGACATAAAGTGCAGTTGCTACCTGTAAATGAGACATAAAGTGCAGTTGCTACCTGTAAATGAGACATAAAGTGCAGTTGCTACCTGTAAATGAGATATAAAGTGCAGTTTCTACCTGTAAATGAGACATAAAGTGCAGTTGCTACCTGTAAATGAGACATAAAGTGCAGTTGCTACCTGTAAATGAGACATAAAGTGCAGTTGCTACCTGTAAATGAGACATAAAGTGCAGTTGCTACCTGTAAATGAGACATAAAGTGCAGTTGCTACCTGTAAATGAGACTGAAAGTTTGAACCTCCGATCTCTCACACGCGAGTCATGATCAAACACCTTCCATTAAATATCGATAGTTTGTTGAATGGCTTATGTCTCGCAGTAGCTCCACATTGATTCTTATCTTCCACAGCTGCGTTTATACTATTCCGGTAAAACATTTGGTCTAAAGCTAAACACGACACCGATAATTTATTTGTTAACTACACTCTTTAATTTTGCTATGAAAACCATAGGTTTCTAACTAGATACGACCTGAAATTCATAGAAACACGAGGAAATAAAATTCTAACTTACTTTCCGTTTGAAACAAATTAAGTATGTAGTAACTTCTTGATGACGAAAAGCTTTAACTGATCTTTCTAATATAGTAGGGATTTAAATGTATACATAAACATATCTTCCCTCTATTCTGCAGCTTCTTTTCCTATGTATACCTATTTGATGTAGAGAACTTTGCTGCTTTTCCTTTTAAATCTAGTCCAGAAGAAAAATGATTTATATAATTTTTTAATTGATTCAGTATGACGCAAACTCAAGCAAGCAGTACCTCGTACGCGTGAACGGCAATTATTATTATACCAGCGGTTGTTTCACAGTTAATTTGATAACGATAACGTTTCTTTTTTTTCATCTTAGTTTCTGTCTGTGAGAAGTGCGTCGAAAAGAAGGAGAAAGGTTATCTACCGCTTTAGGCCATGTGAAAAAACAAATCCTTTAATAACGGTTGCATATGTGGTAACGGTATCTATAACAAGCAAAAAACATCACTTTTGTCCATCATTGTGTAAGATAATTCATGTAGCGCTATCTTACAAAATGATGGACAAAAGTGTTGTTTTTTGCTTATATGAAGCTTGTACTAGATACCGTTACTGTACAAAATTTGGTTGAAATTGGTCAAATGGTATGTTAGCTGTACCAAATAAACCTAAATTATTTGTGTGGCCACCATTTTGGAAATGAACTTCATATTTATTTTAATTGCTTAAACTCTCGTGACCTACATTATTACTACTTACGTGCTAAATTTGGTGAAAATTGGTTGGGTAGTTTAAAATATTTAACATAAAAGCTGTATTTTTTCATGCGGAGCTATCTTCCAAAATGACTGACTAACATCAACATCCAACGCTAAATTCAATGAATACACCTTGCGCTGTCAACAAAAAAAAAACGTGGTTTAAATCGATGTACCTAATGGTTTCCGAGATACAACATATCGCCCTACATTTTAATGGCCGCCATTTTGAAAGTAAGTTCCCGGAATAGCCGAAAACTCTAAAAGTCAGGTGTCCTTACTTAGTATTATATGTGTGCCGAGTTAGGTACACGCGTTAAAAAATTTGAAAAAATAAATAAATAAATAAATGGGGAGGGGGAAGTATCACACACACGCAAGCAAACACACACAACACGCACATTCATACATACATACACAGATACACATACCGGATATTGATTTCATAAGCCTTCCTTTCCTTCGGGAAATAGGCTAAAAATGAGTGCACCTCGTTTGTGTGATAAGCTGAGAGATGTAGAATGCTCGTAACAAATCAGGATGAACTGAAATGGTGACGGAATGCAGTGCTTAAGGAAACGAGATGATCCTGGGAAAACTCATACCCAACAGCAGTACACAACGTTTCCCGCATGAGAAGACCAGGTGAAATTTATCACCCCCCTCCCCCACTCACTCAATTCCACTTCCCGAACCAGGATTACCTTTGTATTGTAAGGCACCGATGCGCTAGCCCGCAGCCACCGCTATCACTATTTGTGTGACGATATTTAAATTCATACGAACAGTAAATTCTTACCTGGAAATCACCTGTAAAATAGTTTATTAGGAGTGGACAACGGACAGATTTCCGCTATCACACAAATGCCGTGTAACAATTTCTTTTTATCACTATCCCCCGTTCACCGCATTAAATCCCTCGGCAAAAAATATTTCCTTCCCCGCATATTTCAATAACATGTTTCTGTATTTTTTTTTTACCAGGAAGGGCGCGTTTGGTACACGCCAAATTTAGGTATCACCTGTGGTACAGCATTAAAAAGAATAGTAAAATTCGACTGTAGGGTTTTAGCTATTTACCTAATTCTGTAGCACAGTCGTAACTCCTAAATTAGGCTACACCAATTGCCAAAAATAAAATGGTGTATTCTTTGAAAATGGTTCGGTAATCGTGAAAGTCGGCAGATAGACAAATCCATGGAAGATATGCAAACGGTTGCAGTTGCATGTGATGGCCACGCATACATGCGTTGTACGAGGGCGCTGCAGTATCTCTTCACGTGGCGTTAAGTAACAATTCTCCAAATAGCGCATGTGATGTAACATGTACGATATTTACCAGGTGTGATAAGTAGAGACCTGAAAAATTCGCGAGTTCAGTAATCTGCAGACTAGACTCTGCAGTCTTATGTACAAATATGCCGATGTCAACTGTGCATTGGTTGTTTGCTGTCACAGTGGAAATCGACGATTGTGCCAGCTTTCGCCACGAGGTGTCAAACTCCGAGTGGATCATTGACTAAAGTTTTATAAACACACTTGATTTGAATTTTAGCTTGTCCCTCGATATGAATCCTTGAATTCTTCAGCCCTCTAGTGATAAGCGATGGAGAGGTGAACCAAGAATATTTAAAAGACAATCGTGCGATTAACTGGCGGAGTTTGAGAGATACCAGACAAAAGGGCTGTGAGAGGTAGAGTATGCGGTGTGTTAAATTTTCCCGTCATTTGGGCCTGTTCCAACTTCACAATCAGATTGTTTTGGGACAATGTGCGTGTGAAAATACTCTAACGTGGCGGATTATTTCCGGACGAGGGAGTCATTCTGTTGTTAGTCAGGCACGAACAGAGCTATTGGATTCCTTGCCCACCATCCGGCGGCTTGTCATAACTTCGCTCAAGCGCTATTTCTCTTCTGGAACATGCCAGGTGCGTATCACAAGCAAATCTGCGTTCCCGAAGAACTTCAAATTTCTGCCATTAACACTTCAGGATATTCACCTTAGTTTGCAGTGATGGAACATGGACCGCTGAAGACATCCTAGGGTATCAACGAGCCATTTCCTAACAAGAAAACTCTTATCCACGTGCATATATATCTCCATGTGAATTGTTACGTCATGTCCGTGATGGCGAGCCCGTTCACATGATTTGTTACCCATCGAACATTTGTGCAACCAGACTGGAGACCATATTCCTTATTTCGTGTCGGAGTGTTTGCAACATTCAGTACAATTTCCCACGGATGTGTTAAATTTTGATACAGGATAACATACTTCGTTTGTGTGATTTCCTACTCGATCATATCGAAGCATGTAGCTGATCCGAGGAAACGCGGCGACATATTAAAGGTTCCCTTCATTTATGTCGCTCGTGGGTGGGTGGAGCGTTGTATTTATGCAATATCATAATACAGGATATTCACGGCAAAGTTACCAGTTTTAAAAGCCCTCTCATTTGGAATAATATAAAATTAATGTATTTCATTTTAGCCTTAGAAGTTAACTTCTGCGTGCGGTGGAATATATACACTGTGTTTATTACTTACATGGCAATATTTATTTGAAAAAGTGGTTAAATCATGATGGGGGAAAGTGACAGGGGCCTCAAAAGTGCTCACATTACCGTGAACAGCCCGTTACTTCATTGTCTGTGACAACATACTAACGAAATTTCGTCACAGTGCAACAGGTCACTCTCTCTCCTTGGTGCGCAAGTCGTTATGGTAATGAGTGTACTATAGTTTAATAGTGTTATATTTACCACGGTACAACATTTCATATATATATATATAAAGGTCTTCAGATTTTTACAACTAACAGCATACATTGCAAGTTGAGTGAAAAAAAAATGTAACAGCTCGTAAAATTTTAATGAAATCATTTTTTTTTCAAGTATAATGAGACAAGACAATATGTAAAAACTTGTAAAATGTAACGTTCCTTTATAACTGTAAAACGAAAAATTACAGCGAGAGTGGTGATATTTGTACGTAATTAATCGCTTAATCTTACCCACATACCTCGAATAAGGTGGGCCTGTTACCGCATAACCTACTCGAGACTTCCACCATGTATCGTGTTCGTAACATCATTAATATAACTACAACTATAAAGCCATTAATATAAATATGTTACCAAAACGCTGATATGCGTTACGTCACGC
Source organism: Dryococelus australis (assembly GCA_029891345.1). Lineage (NCBI taxonomy): Eukaryota > Metazoa > Arthropoda > Insecta > Phasmatodea > Phasmatidae > Dryococelus > Dryococelus australis. The sequence continues at coordinate 19,668,467 of CM056997.1, read as the reverse complement.
GAGGACTGCATAGCTACGTAAAAGACGTAGCCATTCTTTTGCTCCACGGTGCACACCAAACGCGGGTCTCCTCTCACTGCGCTGTAGCAGGTACATGTTCCGTTCTTCCTCGAAGTCCACGGGGTAACTGTGAGAGATTGTTTCCCAATTGTTTGTGTTCTTGGTTTGTACTTCCTCCACGAGACTCGCTTGCCTTTGCTTCAGCCGTAAAACTTCCCTTCTGTGTAAGAAAATGCATCACAAAACCTTGGAAAATAAAATTAGTAACGAGTTTATAAGCTTCGCGCACGCGGGTTCTTGTTTGCTCTTGTTCCCCGGTAGTTATTTACTCTTTATATCCTCTGTTCCTTCTCAGATATAAACAGTTTAGAAGCTTTCTTGCCGGGAAAGCTGCCGCAATACGCCTTCCCGCAATAGTCGTTAACAATAAATTTCATCCGACTTTTCCGGATCCGTATTCCACGTATTCGAGGGAGAATCGGCACACTGTGTAAGCGTTAGATTAATCAAGTGCATACAAATGATTTAAACTGTTTAGAAATGGACTTAACTGTTTGTAATTTTATGTTTTAAATTAATATTTTTTTTGAACATTTGCGTACTCTAATGTACATAAATCATGAATTTACGAAGGTTTTATTTTTAACTAATTGAAAGAAACGAATTTTACGTCCTTATCTCAATTAATAAAAAGCCACAACTCCTATTCACACTATAAAATAGTGGATTTTTACATCATAAAACAGTACAATAAATATGAGTCCCGTCAATACAACATCAACCTGTTCCGAGATGTAATTAATTACTGAAACAGCGATAAAAACTTTGACATATTTATCCGAACAACAAACATGTTATCAAGCGGTGAGTTCAGTGACGTGATTATTTCGAAAATCCCACAAATGATTTTATAAGATATAAGGGGGTTTTAATAGGTGTATACATTTGACTGTAACTGTGGCAGCGTAGGTTAAATAATCCGCTGGGAGATGTTGGATTGGTGTGGACTGTGAAACAGACACGATGTCTCGGTGAATTAATTGTGACCAAGCTAAGAACATCAAATCAAACGCACGTTATATTTGTCTGCTGTGGGTATGACTTTTTAGTAGGTATCGGCCACCTAGAGGGGAGGATGGAGAGGCCAGTGCCTGTTCCACAGGGAACTTTGTAACATCAACAACAACGCTAAAAAGCAACCTTTCGTATGCGTTCGATATCTATGCTACTGTATTATTACGAGTGTATCATGTGCCCAGGAGCGCTCCTCTGGAACTCTCCCATCGGATGACGCAACCTACCCCGCCACAGCTCTACAGTCAAATGCATACACCTATGGACACTCCGTCAGTGTGAGCATGAATAAGTGGGATATTTACTGTTTCAATCAGTTAACAGTATCTGATTGACTATACAGTCACTTCAGTTAATATAACTAATGAATCAGTCAATTTTTTTCACTGTTTTTCAGTGATTTGTTTTTTGATTGATAGATCAGTTAAACAGCGTGTAAAAATGGCCGCTAAACAATGTGTATCAAAGTGAAATAACAACGAATATATTAATAAGACAAAACCACACTCTAAACGTGAATCAATGAGAATTTCACTGTTTCAATCAGTCAAACGTATCTGAGAGATACAGCAGTCACTTCAGTGAATTTAACTGACGAGCCAGTGAAAAAATGCCGTATATCTTTCACTGATCGATTCAGTGACATTACCCACTGATTCATCAGTCATTAATTTGCCACTGTTTTCCCAGTGGTTTATTATTTTTGACTGATGTATCAGTGAAACTGCGTGTAAAAATAGCCGTCGAACATCGTTTAAAATAGCCGTTAAACAACGTGTATCAAGTGAAGTAACATCTAATATACGAACAAAACTAATGCAAAATACTTTCTAAAATGTGTTTCGTCTTTCAAAACGCCATTTTACGAGGTAATATGAATACACTTGAACCGCTGCCGCCTGCGAAACCTTTTTTTTTTTTACTTTTTTAAATTACTGTGACTTGCATAATATTAATAGTAAACTATCGCGAATATGTTTATTTCACGTAATTATTTGCCTACATTCAATAAAAGCAATATTTATTTCGCCACCGCTGTCAGCCGTCACTTATTTAATCAGGCAAATAGTTTCACTTCACTAACTCAATCAGTAAAATGTTTAAACTGGAACAATCAGTGGTTTTCCACTGATTCCAAGTGGAGCCATTTCCACTGATTGGAGTAGTTGCATTTCACTGCGAATCATTGGTTTCCCACTGATTCAAATTTAGTATGCTTATATCTAAAAAATTGCTTTTCGCGTTCTCAAAAAAATCACTTCACTGAACTCGCTGGTTAATGGCATGTTATGATTTTGAGAAAAATGGGCATGTTCCCATTTTTAAAAAATCAATGTTAATGTCGATATTACAGTTCTTAATTCCATCTCAGAACAGACTAAGACGGTGTCTTATGAGCACCGTAGTATAAATTTACAAATTTTCACTCGAAATTGTGACACTTTTAGTAGTTCGGAAGATATTCGGGGTAAACATGTTAAATGAATAATTCTGTATATTAATCTACCAGAACTTTCCCCACTTTCGAACTATCCCTTAGACTGATCAGTTTGGATGTTACTCTGGGAGCACGCCAAGCAATTCCTCACAGTAATGACACACTTTTAGTTCCCAGGGTTTGCGAGGAGAAGACGCCTACAGTTCTCTGATTTCCCGCTCACGCACTTTCCTGCTTTCGAGAATTCGAAGAAATAAAAATATACTCTCTACTGCAAAATAACAGATTAATATGACTCTAAGCAAGCAACTTTCGAATACATTTATTTGGGTATAATAAATACTTTTCGCGTAAAAGGTATTCGAAATGTGAGGCCACTGGCGTAAGCTCATAATTTCAGGGCGACAAACAAAGAAGACTTGCAGTGAAAAAGTGAATTTACAGCGCTATGGGGAAAAAAAAGTCGAAAAGATGCCTGTATGGGACATATTTTGAGAACATAGAGAGCAATTAAACACAACACTGGAAGACTCTCTACAAGCAAATAGGCCTAACGCTGGAGGTATGTATCCAGGACCAGACTGTGGAAAACCTAGGCCGCTGGGCGTTCACACGTATGGAAGAATGGAAGAATATAAGTATTTAACACTTCTTGAAGCCCATTTTAGAACTGAGAATCATATATGAAATTGTGCTGCTAGTGCGAGACTTACTTATCCCCAGGTACTTCTGGAGTCTCGGGAACACAGCTTCAAAAATACCCCGTATAAGAACTCCGCTGGACTTGATTACACTTTGATCTTTAATCCGCTCTCAAGTGATTAAATGGAAGAGCGAGTTCACTAAAATAGAACTGCATTGCTCTCGAATTATTTTCAGCACCTCCTTCCCCACACCTACCGACCGCCCAATTATATAAAACCAAGAAAAATTGAAGAAAAAAAATTAAAAATTAAAAATTCGAGGAGCGTATAATGTTAACTTTACACTCCTCCAATCCACCATATACCACACCATCGCACCTCACCCACACCCATAAAAAAAAAATAAAAAAAACGCGGAAATAATAAATCGAAAAAAATTAAAAAATCGAAAAACATATAACATTACTCCATCTTCTTCCTGCTCGACCACAACACCCTAAAACCCCGCCCAACCCTCTCCGCCATAAACACAATAAATAAATCGAAAAAAAATCACATAAAAAAAAAGAAAAAAGTTCTAATAATCGAGGAACATATAATGTTACCACCCCCCTTCCTCAATACCAACACTCCTATCAACTCCCTTGCCACTCACTCATGCACTTACCAATTATTTAAAAAAATCAATAAATATCACAAGAAATATATAAAAATCGAGGAAAAAATTACATCGTTTACTCCTACCACCATGTTGGATGCCAGTGACATTGTCCTTGACCAAATGGCTTTAAAGACAGAATCGAGAAAAATTTGAAAATTTATCGACGAGCATATTACATTACTACGATCCGCGTCTTCAAGTTGGCGATCGTAACCATGACTTCAATGAATTTGACCCAATGCCCATATGCCCATAACCTTAAATGACATTAAACCACCAAAACCATACAATTCCTCCAAAAAAAATTTAAATTTTTCAACAAATATAAAAATTGAAAATTTTCTTTTATATAAAATTTTAAGACTTGCATGCAGGAGGTCTAGGGTTCGGTGGCAGACTGAGTGATCAGCGACGAAACGCCCTACACGAAGACCAGCAGACGACTCATACCCCACCAACAAATGCCTAAAGTTTTTTATTAGCTGATAACACATGTTCGCTTGACACCCCTTTCCCTCCATGGCCACTATACCATAGCAACCCATCACATTGTTCGCTGAAGAAAACTAGCAGATACCATTACATATACATATATATACTTATAGAAATATCAAATAGGAATATACATAATTACATATGGACTTAATTTACAACAATTTTATATTCTCATGTACACTATCTACCAAAAAGTAATTGGGCACCTGTTCACAATGTTTGCTCGGTGGTTGTGACCCCGTTAGAATCTTGTAGGGCCTCCTCTTGCGGCTATAACAGCAGCCACCCTGTCTGGCATGCTCTCTGTGAGTGTTTGCAGGACATCCACAGGGATTCGTCGCCATTCTTCTTGCAACCATTCCGTGAGTTGAGCAATGGATTTTGGCCACACCTGACGAGTCCTCACCCGGCGATCTAAGTCGTCCCAAAGATGTTCTATAGGGTTGAGGTCGGTGCTCTGGGCAGGCTAGTCCAATCGGCGAACATTGTTGTCGGCGTACAACTGCACAGTAGCCCTTGAAACATGGCACCTGGCATTGTCATCCTGGAAATAACAAGGGTCCATTCCGTAAATATGCCACAATGTTGAGAGCATTTCAGTATTCAGAATGTTACAATATGCCTCTGTGTTCATGCTACCACGGACAAACACCAGCGATCCTACGCCGAAGGCCGTGAAACGCAAGCCAACTGACGTACTGAATTACCTATCTTCATGGGTGCCCAATTACTTTTTTGTAGATAGTGTATATATACCTACAGGTATATAAAAATAATATATTGTTATATAGGTATTTGCATGTTTTCTTTCGAGGGGAATGAGTATGTGGATTTCCTCAGAGCGCTCCCTTATTTTTCACATTATATAAGATATTAATTGCCGAATGCCTTCTACGGATGTTCCCTCAGCACCACATCCAGCAGACGATTGACCCTCGTCAGTGTTTCTTATTGCTAAATTAGTTAGTTTCCTCCACTCACTCCAGCAATGTTTCTCAATGCTCACCAACAGGTTTTCCATTGGTTGAGTTCTTACACTAGTTCGACCAGACACCAATGTTTCTCATTAAATTTGGCATTCTCCTCCCCTGCCCACTCACCTTTGTCCATTCTGACGAATGCACTCCACCCACCATATTAATATTTTCGTTTGTCATTTGTTTACTATTTCATCACCTAGGTCATGCTAGTGTATTAATTATCGTTTATTTCCATTAGAGGAGTAGTCGATTTAGCCACCATGTTGGTTGTTGCTGACCTGGACCTTGACCTCAATGACAAACTAAAAAAAATTCAGAAAAATCACAGTCCATACAACTATCCATTACTAGCTGGTCACAACAGGGGGGCATTCCGACTAATCATACTAACCAACAACTGACACCACCCAAGATTGGTTCTGGCGAGACTGACTGAGAACAAGGCTAGCTCCTGACAAGACCAGTCTCGCAAAACTGGCAAGACTAATCGATAAGACCAACCTGCCATACCACCCACCTATATAAACGATCATGGACAATCTTGGAAAAAAGTCTCTAATGAGAGCCTTGTAGCTAACCTCTTGGCCCAAAATCTTCGTAAGATATTTGGAAAACATTTCTACCACAGCTGACCATACCAAAGGGAGATACTAACTTACCAGGCCAACCAACTAGTTGCGAAACATTTCTCTGAAATATTCCCCCCATTTCATTTGTTCTCCATATAGAACTCATCCATTTTAAATGACCCGAGTAACACAGAATTCTTCCGGTAAAACCATAACCTTCATCCTGCACATGCTTACATAAATTTATTTTAAACAGACTCTCGCACTGGATTGTTTACACTACTGGGTAAAGAAGCATTTTAGAGAAGCAGAAGGAACTGTATAAGAAATTAAACAAACATTTATCTGTGTATATTATATAAATTAAACTTATATACTTATATATACTTGTTTATATAATTATTATATACATTTCATCTTTCTAATTATTCTCTCAGATGTTTGCAGATCATGGATAGTAGCCAACAGTCTCATCTGATATAACCCCGATCCTTCAGTTCATCGATGATTTATGGTATATAAACAATGCATGAGAGACCTCCGCGTTTTTGCAGGTCAATCTAATATCTGAGTCTATCAAAAAGTTCATTCAGGTCTTCGATAATACGTAACGAGCGTTCCTGACTCCTTCTGCCTTCTTCACGCCACTTGTCGAAGGAAACTCGTTTTTAAAATGTGTGGGAACATCAAGAGAATCATCGTCCTTCTCAAAAGATACTTCCTCAACATTATTGTCACCATAATTATCATAAATGCTCTCTTCATGATCGTCTTCAACTCCTGTTTCATCCTCGATATCAAATTCAGTTTTCTTTGTAGGAGTCGCATCGTCATCATCAATATTTGGAGCCGACGACAGTTTATTTTGAAGCTCATCGACTTTACGAAAACGTCTTGAAAGTGTACATTCTGCAAGTGTACACGCCGACTCTACCATGCACATAGGTCTCTCATTCTGTCATTAGAATTAACGGTCTCAACGTAATTGTCTGCGGAATCAGTAACCATCCATGCAGCAGGGGGTATTGACGACTTCATTTGCTGGCACTCAAAAAACGAATCCTTGCATATGTTGGCGTAGTTATTCAATGTATGATGTGTTTACGCATGGGCCACATACGGATATTTAACTGTCAGCAAATGTCTGGCATAACCAGAGTTCCCCGTAAGTTAACCACAAGCGGGCCACTTCTCGATGTACTGTCGGATGATGTCTGGCAAATCAATAATTGCCCATAATTCAACCACAAGCAGGCCACTTCTTGATGAACTGTTGACTGATGTCTGGGAACACAAGAGTTGCCCGTAAGTTAACCACAAGTGGACCACTTCCGACTTTCTGCTTCTGGCCTGATGTAAATAAACCACATGTCGTTAGCCAACTGTTGGTAAGCCACTCGTGGGCCACATAGACGCAGCTTGTAATGCGTTTCCAAAACCAAAAAATTATTGTGTCTGACCCAAATAAATTGATGTATTGCCATATTCATACGTGTTATCTTCAGATTAATTTCACAATCAGTAAAATTCTTCGATGAAGTCTGGAATCGAACTCACAAACCTTTCGTCTACAGTCAAGTATGCTGCCAACTACTCTACTATGTAATCATATACGACATTTTAAGTAAATCTGGATACTTACTTCACATACATAATGCATTATTAGCTTTGCTATATATACAATGTAAGTATCACGAGTCAATACTGGGATTTATGTGTTTTGTTTAAAATACTAGTATTTTAGTTTCGGACTACTTTCAGGTAGAATTTAAAATGAAAAATAATGGATTTTTTTGTGTGTTATACTTTGCAGGTTTTTGGTCTAAAAATTATTTTTTAATATTACTAGCAATGCCACGTGATGACTTTACTTCACATAAACATGAAAAAAAAAGAAATAAATTGTATACGCATATGCTATTTGCTACTGCACAACATATAGTCGGTATGCCATAAATGGAACATAAGCTTGCTGATCATGTTTCCTCAGTAATAAGGAACAGTTGGCATACCACAAAGGGCGGTAAGTATGCTGTTATTATGTCCCCAGCAGTGAACAACAGTAGGCATGCAGTAAATGGCCCATAAACATGCTGCTAATATTTTCCCAACAGTGTGTAACAGTTAGCATTTCCTTTATCATCTGCTTGTGGGGCGTCTGTTGAAATTTAACAATCGTCGTGAGAGCATTGGCCCACATTACTAGTATTTGTAAAATAGGTACTTACACTTTTGTTTATATGACATGATTGCCAACCATATAAGAAATACTAGCAGTCATAAATGCGAACGTTGTCACCACTGGCAACAGTTGACCAATTGTTAACTGCTTGTTGTTTGCTACTTCGGATCCACATGATGATGCCCAACTATCAAAAATGAATTGTTCTACTACGTGAGGGCTTTATGTACAAACATGATATTATATTATGTACTCTTTGGCAAACATCGCCCACACAATCTCTACGTACTCTAAGATGCCCGTGGGTGTTTCACAGACATTTGCTTGTGGGCCACATATAAATTTCTGTCAGTCATTTTGTGATAAGTGGCCCGTTATTGGCCACATGATAATGCCCAACTATCAGAATTGAACCTGCTTAACACATGAGGGTTTTATATGGAAAAAATAATCTTATTTTCATACTTTTTGGCATACATCAGCCACATATTTTCACGTGTTCTAAGATGCCAGTGGGTGATTCACAGATGTTTACTTGTGGACCATACATTAAATTCTGTCAATCATTTTGTGTTTAATGGCCCACATAAAAAACAACTTTCCAAGCAAATACAGTCACTACTGTTCACGTGGTGTTATCATGTACCATATAGGAAAACACTTGTCATGTGGGCGAACATGTACCACCTGTGCCAGCAGTTGGCCAACTGTTATCTGCTTTTTTGCTACTTGGGTAGGCGATGAAATAATAAACAAATGACAAACGAAAAAATCAATATGTTGGGTATAGTGCATTAGACAAAATGAGCGAGGGCGAGGGGGCAGTGGAGAGGAACGCTAATATAATGAGAAACATTAGTGGTGAGTCGAACGAATGTGAGTAATCAACCAATAAAAAACACTGTTGGGGTGAAGCGAACACAAGTAATCAAGCAATGAGAAACATTGATGAAGGGGGAGGGAAACCAACTAATTTACGAATCAGAAACATTGACGACTGTCAGTCGTCTGCTGGACGTGGTTCTGAGGGAAAATCCGTAAATGTTTTTTTAAATTAACTTTTTATAACAATTTTAAGTAAATTTTTAATAAAACATTTTATAACATTGTTAAAATTTATTAATGTTCTAATAATATTTTTTGCAATATTTCTTTAGAATGTTTGGAGAATTCATAGAATTTTTGTTATTTCTTAGGTGTAAGGTTAAAGGTCACCGGATTCAAGGTCAAAAGTCAACTTCAAGGTCACTTGGATTCAATATGGTGGCCAGGTGGCGCCATAACATGGTGGCTGGTTGGCTCTGGGCCCCCATGCCCTATTAGCTCGAACGTTAAAATTGTTAATTTAATATTTTTAATGAATTTTTAATACATTTTTACAAATAATTTTAATACATCTTTTGAATATTTTGTATTATTTCTGAATCTTTTGTGAATTCATAATTTTTTGTGTTCAAGGCCATATGTCACTGGGGTCAAGGTCAAACATCAAGTTCAAGGTCACCAACATACAACTTTGCGGTCAAGATGGCGTGTTCCACCAATGTATAAACAAATAGCCAACTGAAAAAAACAACATGGCTGCATACGCTGGAACGAGTAAAGTTTTTTTGGGGGGGGGGGGGATGTTAAGACAATGTTATTGGTGGACAGGTTCAGTCGTCTACTGGACGTGGTGTTTGGGGGAACCTCCGGATATGTAACTTTTTAAAATAAAATTTTTAATAATATTGTAATAATATTTTTATTATTGTAATGATATTCTTAAAAATGTAAATACATTTATATAAATTTTAGTACATTTTTATTAATATTTTTAAATAAATTTTTTGGGGGGGATTTTTTGGGTTTTCAAGGTCAAATGTATAGGTCACCAACATCTAACATGGTTGACAAGATGACCGCCGGGGAGCGGAATGACAAAGCATGAGCAGCTTCAACGCTCCGATCCTCCATCTCCGTACGTAAAACTCCCCATTCTCCTTCTACTGTACTGTATATGGCTCATTAACATAACCGCTGTTATGCCTGAAGGCGCCTTTCAGGGGACAGCTTACAAACTAACTTATAACGTAACTTAAACTAACACCAATGCCTTACCTGGGATTCGAACCCAAGGCCTCGCGCACCCCCAAACCGGCGACGCACCAACCGACTGCGCCACGGAAGGTCGGCGATACGCTCATAGAAACTGAACTCGTTTCTTTCGCGTACACACCTGTAAGATTTGAGCGATAAATCAATGCTCTATGTCGTTCATTGGTGAAATCACGTGAATGTAGGACTGGTGCGGTATTGAAAGGAAGTCAATAAAGCTCAGAGATAATCTCGTGATGGAATAGTTCAAAACTAGCAAATGTTTTACCTTCCCTTAGTAAAACGTAATTTTATGCATGTGGACTCATGTGGGGTTTGCAATTATATGAATCATATGCCCTAACAATAATCCTGCGTATGAAATCGACAAGACAGAGGATAAATATAAAATAGAAAAGAATATACTATAGAATATGCCATACAATTTTTTTAAATAAAAGTGCATTGTTTGATGGTACGAGATATGGACGTTCTCAAACTTTTATTTTACTTTCTAAAATGTGAAATAGGCAAAAAAAAAAAAAAAAAAAAAAAAAAAATAAAATAAAAAAAAAAAAAAAAGTCTTGCATTTTTTTTCTTGATCTATTCTATTCGTGAGATTTTTTCCTTCTGCCTTGATACCGAGCTGATACGCCGTACCTCATGGCCAGAATCGTATTTATAAATGTGGAAGTGCAAGAAGGTGGAAGGCGCCACGCACATATTTTCTCAGTCAATTATTTTTTCATTGTCTTTATCGGCCCCCGCGGGACTTTGCAAAGACGGAGCAGCGGGTGGAGGGGGGGGGGGAGAAGCTATGCAACTAGATTGAGGCCCCGACCTTGCTGCGCCTGTAAACCTCTCAGGAGAAATATGCGGGCAGGTGTTAGGGGGTGTGGTTGGGTGGATGGAGGGATGCCTGCCATCGAGCCATCTCTTCTCTCGCCCTCCTCCCCCGCCCGGGCCGAGAGATTTTATCCCCCTGCCAGGGCCGACCACGTCGGGCAGTAACTCTCCGCCCGTGGCCGCCGCGTCAATGTTATCAATATTTCAAGGAGGTAGGCGTTCCAGCAGAGAAGAAACCAGACTGTGTTGGTGATGGGGTCGGAGGAGTGAATAATTCTTCCGGCCTGCAGCACACCTAGCACGTCATTCTAGTGCCAAATGCGCGTCTTCATACATTAAGCATCACTTGCTATAGTCCATTCACGGTTACTTCAGCCTTTTCTGAAGTCCTGCTAAAGTTCTACTTCCAGGATATTCCTCCGCGTCGTATAAACTAAGCTTAACTAATCCTGGAGAATTACACCAGGGGGACAACGCACCCCTTTTGTGCACACTAAGTGTAACAGCATTTGTATAAGGACCATTCCTCACTAGGCGCTACCAAAACACCTATTTTCTCCCCGATTTTTATTCTGATTATTTATAAATTAAGCATTATAATTTATAGATAAAATATGAATAACATTTCAATTTAACAGGGAAAAAAAAGTAACTTTTGTGAAGACAAATGCAAAACGCTTGTGATACATGGCATATTTATGAAATAACTAAACATGTAATACATGGGGAAATTTTCCAAAGGTTTGATTAAAAAAGGCCGAATAAACCGTGAATGTACTATATATAGGCTGTCCGCGGTAAAGTGAACACTCTTTAAGACAATTTCCAACAGGCATTAATAACTAATAAATGTGTTTTATTGCAGCCTTGGACGTTAAGTTTTGAGATTGATGAAATGTATACACTGTGTTTATTGGTAACGTTATAATGCTTGTATTGAAAAGTGGAGGAAAGGTACAAATCGGCTCAATAGGAAAAATTTAGCAGGGCCTTAAAAAGTGATCATTATACCGTGAATGGCCTATAGTATATTCGCGGTTTCGTCGCACAATCCTTTGAAAAATCACACAATTTATGACGTGTGTGGTTATTTCTTAAATATGTCATGTGTCGCTTGCGTTGACATAAAAGTAATTGGTTTTTAGTTTAAATCAAACTTTACCTACAATTTCTGTTAATTACAATATTTCATTTAAAACTAACATGAACGAAAACAGTGCGAAAATTAGTATGCTGGTAATGGACAGTTAAAAATAGTTGTTGTGGAAAATACCATTGTAATAAGAGTGCACGAATGCGGTACGTTGTCTCTTTGGTGCGATTTTCTAGACTTGGTTAATTAGGCTTTGTTTGTGTGAAACGGAGGAATATGCTGGAAGTATAACTTTATCAGGGCCTCAGAAAAGTTGGAAGGAACAGTGAATGGACTATATACCGGTTCATGCAATGCACATCTCCTGATTGTTTACTGGCAACTCTGTGTTAAAATTTTCAGTGCAGATGTCACCCACCGTGTTGAGTTTTCAGTTTATTGTTTAGTTAATTATCTAGGAAAAATTTTGGCGTTTGTAGCCATGTACTTAATTATAATACTTTGAATTGTATTCTGGAAATAATTCTACAGATCTTTATTTTTAAGTTATAACACAAAGAATAAAATTTTAACGTGACTTTCTTTTAAAGTAAAATAATGCAAGGCATACCATTTTAAGGACAGCGTTATAAGCACTTTCTGAATACGACTTGGTTATAAAAACACCCTCAATTTACAACTTTGGTGACACACTGTCTTAAGGTGCGATGGGCCAGCGTTGATATAGAGATAAATAAGGGAGAAAGATTGTGGGATGTAAGGGCTTCTGTACTGCTAGTAAAAACATAAGTGACACCATGCAAAATCGGCACTTTTTCATTTCTTCGCCCTTGTTGCTTTCTTATCGACAGTGCAACTTCAATATTTTTGCAAACACCTTGGACGAAATATATACATGCGGTTCGAGCGAAAACTGTAGACTTTTCTAACTAACTGCCGTCAATAACAGTCAATTAAATAGCGTCCACACAACAAACTTGTCAGAGGAATCAGTGAATACGTGTAAGCTAAGGGAAATTGGTTTTTACAATTAATCTTATCTTGTAAAGGGTTGGAACACTTGTATTTTCTGAAAAAGATCTATTTTGTTCAACTTTCGGTTGACATCTACACCAACTGTCATAATGGAAGATGCGTTTAATATTTAATAAATTTTGAAACTCGGTAAACAATAGGCTAAGTATGGCGATATTACCTTCAGTATTGATAACTAACAACCTCAGAATACTTTATAAACAGACCTTATTCATACTTCGTGACCGCATAATAATTCAAGACGTAATTTCAGAACAATTCAGGCATAGGGTATTCAAAACAGAGATGAGAACGATCGAAATATCCTGTAGAAAGACACAATATTAAGGCATGTTGGAAGAGCTCACAGAAAAGAACTATGGCTCCAAAAATGTAAGATAAAATTATGAAAATATTTGTGCTCCAATACTATGTAGTAATAAATATTCCTTTCTTAATTTTTAGTACCAAACCGGAGAGAGAAGACCTGTTCTCATAAGCTAACAAAAGGTATGCATTTTTATTTATAAAATGCGCATAATTCATTCGCTCAAGAAACAAGACGCATCACAGAGGTTTGCCTATTGACTAAATGCCCCTTTCTGTAAAAATATCAAGGAATGAGAAACTTGTTTGAGCTGTGGTTGCTCACATGAAAGTCAGTATTTTAAGAACCAGAAATTTCGGCATTTTTCTGGCTTTGAGGAACCGACAAGAAGTGAACGAGTAACCGTTGCGTTCTTAAAAATTGATATATTTAACGTGCGACATCCTCTCGACATACTCCTGTGCGTCTCGCAAAATTTTCATTCAGTAGATTGAAGATATTATGTTCTGTGAACTTGGAATCGATTTACATACCATGTGGTAGCGACATGGCTGTAGTTCAGACAACACTGTCCTCAACTACATCACACTCTATGTGGAAATATTTGCAAGGAAAAATAATTTCACGTTACGAACTTCGCTTTGACTAAACCTTTACCATACTTGAAAGCTCTCGACTTTTTTTGTAGGAAAACTATCACACGTATTTGCTCAAATGAACTGAAAATGAACATTGGACGGTTTAATTGAACTGTGAACAAATACAAGCGTCTATCGTGTAAAACGCTATTGCTAGGCGCGGATTTTGTGATTTGGATGTCGTAGTTGTATAAACATAACCTTCTCCCTGCGAATAATTTTGGATATAAAACTAAATGTTAATTTAGGTTGAAAATAACAGTTTCATGTTCCAACATAACGTGTATGAAATACGTTGGTAGTTTTTGAAACTTCTTCATTGGTACCAACTACACGGAAAATCCCGCGTATGGCTATGTACTTACATCTAATATAAAATGGCGTCATGTCTCCTAGTATTGACCCCTTTGAGGTTTCCTCACGTGCCTGAGGTCAGACTAAGTTTGATTCGTGCTGAGAGTGTGTTAAAAATATCACACATTAATAATTTTCATAATCAGCGTATCGCTGAGCGTTGCAAAATAAATAAATAATGCATATAAATGCATAGAAAATATACTATCTGCAAAGAAACAGCTGGAGTATGGTACCGTTGAAGGATTACTGCGTAACCACAGAGAAGAATAAAAATACTGATAGAGTAATAAATAATCAATCTCTAACCCAGTGATGACGGAAGCTTACGGCTGATACAAGTATCGTGCTCTGTTCTGTGAAGTCATGGATATTCCATTACGCTGCATCCATGCAAGGGTTGTATATTATAAGTTGGTTTGTTGGGTCTGAATATATGGTTTTCGAACGACATTTGTAATATAGGTAAATAACTAACTTACACATTTTTGCGGACATACATTACAGTGTACATGCAATGGCGTATGGAGTCATTCACGAGTAATTTTTCATCTAGCCTTGAGTTACAAATTTTAATACGCAATATCAATTAAATTTTTTTAACGTTGGTAAAGGTTCGATTTTATTTCCTTAATTTTAGAGTAATTTTATTTAATTTGCATTATAGAAAAAATTCCGGAGGTATCCTTCATATAAAAGCTTAGAAAGAATAAATTCCATCTAGTCCAGAAGTTGGTGTATATGATTTTATCATGCACAATTTTGGTTAAGTCATATTTGAGTGTACCATCGTCTGAATTAGAGATTCTGCCTTGATTACGAAATATAGTAAAATCACTCTACACAGTGTTAAAAATTGTTACAGGAGAACGCATTTTCCTCCTGCAAGTGCCTCATCAAATAAACATAAACCTCAGCGACTACAAGAGGGCCAAGGAGAAGAAGGTCGCCAAAATTGGCTTTCATAAAAGCCCTTCAACAGCTCGGAACACGCACTGTTTTGGGAGAAATAGTGTCTCCGTTTTCTTAAATATTTCATGGTCCATATTTCGCCACAAATGAGAACATTCTCCGGGAGAAAACTTCTACGTCTTGTGTGGGAAACTTCTTCATACAGTTTCTTTTCTTTTTGCGGCGCAGATTTTTGCTCCCTTCCCACCAGCTCGCCATGGCTCTTAACGTTTTTTTTTTTTTTAATCCACCCGCGGGCTGCGGTGATGTCCCTGGATGACACTTAAGGGTGGCGCAGGCCCCTGGTGAAGGGGAGGGGGGGAGGAGGAAGGTCGGTGTCGTACCCGCAATCGAGGTGCGTTTCATAATTCATAGACTGGTATGCGTCAGTTGTGCGTCTGCGTCAGTACCCAACATGCCTTATGCACCCTTCTCGACGTAGGCAACCCTGAGTGGTAGCACAAGTTTCTTATCTGGTTTGAGGCTAAAAATATAGTCTGTTCGCGGTTTCTTCGCGCGTTTTGAATCAAACAGTAGAAAAAAAAACACACCATGTACGTCTTGTTTGGTCGTTTTATCAATAAACCATGCAGCACAAGCGTTTTATAATTCCGTTAACATAAAAGTATCTTATTTATGGTTCAATCGAACATTTATACGCTGTTCGCGGTAAAATGAGCACTTTTGAAAGCCCCGCTTAAGATGTGCTTGTATGCACGTTATGTATACTTCCTCCTTATGTAAGATTAACACTTCCATGGGCCTCATCACTTTATTCATACGTCGGCCAAGTGAAACTGCGGAATTATGTGCTAGTTGTATTGGCACAGCTTCCATTTTTTTTGGTTACTATTAATTTAATAAATTCTTCATTAATTACTTCTTCACCAAAAATAATTGGTTAAGTTAAAACGTGCTCCAGTTATATTTATTTGATTTGTTTATCCTATTCAAAATGTAAAACATCGAGAATATATTCAAATTATTTTACTGTTGACCTGGTCTTGTTAACTTGAAGAGTCAAATAATTTGATATAAATTAAAATAATTTTACTATGTGACATATGTCTCTGTTGTGTCCAAAATTAAATTCTACCTAATAATTTAATGAGTATTTAGTATTTGTAAGATGCGAATATAATCTAAAATAGCCTAATGATATAATTATTTGTTATCTCTGTTTTATACATCTTTCTAAATATTGTATTACGTATCGATTAGTCACACCAGACTGGAGTTCTGAGCACGATCAATTTCATATTTATTCCTGCTCGCGAGATTATTGCCTCCTTGTTGAATGAACTATACGGCATGTAGTTGTTCTACGAATTTTTATCTACTTGTGTTCTCCCTTCTTTCCATGTAATTGGTAATTTCACCCACCGATAAGGGTAAGTTAAACTATTAGTGATTTTTTTTTTCCGTCTCGTGTTATTTTTGTGTGTGCTGAGCCACATTATTTTTTTTCTTTGTTATATCTTGTAGCGGAGCACGTGTTGGAGTGTTTCGATCTACGATGCAGTAGATCGTGGGCCAACATCCCTCCTGGGATGGTTTCTTCACAGCCTTTCTTGATTTCTTCTTGAGTGCTTCTCTTGGCCTACGCAGCAGACGAAATTTTGGTTCTCTCCAGCACCAAGTAAAACCTAACAATTTTGTTCGCATGCCGCGTGCTCCGAGCTTACAGCTCTCATTGACATGAACTGTTCATAGACTGGTTGAACTAAATTTTTCTTAACATTGGCAACTAATTTACATGGTTGTGTTTTTTTTTTTTTTGGAACGATAAAACATGTAAATTACAGAATTAAGAAAGGTTTCCGTGCCCCTATGGCTTATTCTTGCAACGGGTACCCGAAGGTGATTTCACTTGCTGTCTTGCTGAAAATAGCATGTTTGTTTTAAAGTAACTTAATTTGAAAGAGAAGTCCTTATTTGTGAAAGATATTGAATACTCAAGATCCTTTGATATTTAGATTAATTATTAAAATATTCATTTTACTCATATAAAATGCTCAAGTATATATGCTTACGATGTATGCCAGACGATATTATACACATACATATATTTACTGAGATTTTGTCATTGTACTGTTTTTTTCCCAAAAACAAGGAGAAAATAGATGTTTTGGTGATGTCTAGTAGCAAATAGTACTTAGGCAATATATTATTAGACTGAGCACGCACGAATACGGTGGATTGACCCTATTGATGTTATTTACTATATTCGGTTAAGACTAATCTGCATAAGGCGGAGGAATATCCTGGAAGCGGAACTTTATTAGGACTCCAGAAATGTTGGAAGTTACGAGCCGTATGCACGGTAGCAATATTGTGTCTGCTGGTGTGAACAGACCAAAATAGTGACGTCTCGCGTTTTGTTCTAGCATAGGCCTCTACTAGTTTGCTACAACTGCTCCTACGTCAACTATGTAATCCGGTAGGAAACTAAGACAAAGTAAATAAATGTATTCAGAAAAGTAGTTGCATACCAAGCTTGCATAGAGGTGTCGTTGTCACTGAATATATGAATTTATTTATATAAATGGATAAGTTGCATACGGAATTTGTGATGATTTTGGAAAACGAAAATTCTTTGCAATCTCGTTCGCTTCCTTTTGCTGCCAAATAAGGGGCTTAAAAATCGAGTTGCACTCGTGTGCGAATTTCTCGGTCACGTGCTTTTTAGTCGTAAGATTATTTTAAATGGTAACTTTGAACAGAGAGCTACTGAACATGGCAAATTTGTGTTTAACGCTATTTTGATGCTATGTACATTTTATTCCTAAGTATACCACATCATTCTCCAATATTCACAAACACGAGGATATCGTAAAAAATTTTCTCAATTCCTACGTAGCACTAACGACGATTTGTGCGCGGTTGTTATCTAAACACTAACCACACCAACTACTCTAACGTAAACGTTAGTAAACAAGAGACAGTTCGAGTACGTTTTGTGATATCAGCCGTACACAGGAAAATTTTATCTGCTTGTTTCTTGTATGAAACATTTTCAAATCAAAGCACAGCTGTACTTGCAGTCCACTCCCCCAGAATAAGGATGGGTTATACGAGATGCGGTAGTTGGAGGTCTTTAGAGCCGATGAGGGCGAAGTAAAAGTAAGTAGAAGCAACGCCGAAATGCAAAAGTGGAGGGAAACGGGAGATCTGTGAGACATGTTACGTTGTTTATCAGACGCCACTATTGTGCTAAACTAACTAGAATGCCCCCACCTTAATCATGGTTCCAGAGGATGTTTCTGGTAGGCGGTTATCGACGATCTGACATACACATCTCTGTAGTCTTCTCGTGGTGATGGCCTGATGAAGAAAGACGACGCGTCCAGCATGACGCTGGCCTATATCGGAGCGTTGTTTGGTATACTTGTCCCCGATTACCGGCCGGTGGAGAGGTCTTCTGCACCTGGCTTTTTTCGCAATGTGTTGATGCAATCATGCTGGCGTCCTGGTTTAATGTTTAAAGGCGTGATCAGGCAGGCTGTCCACCTAAGGCCTAATCACATCATAACAACTCGTACATGCCCTAGTTGCACTCGTACGGTTTCGAATGTAAGTCACTTCACAGAGTCTGGCCTCAGGCGTGTGTGTAAATTCGTGAGCTAGTGGCACGTCTTGGTAGGACAGACGTTGTTGTATCTACATAGTGAAGCAATCAGGAGATCATGGGCTTGAGTCTTCCCTTAGGGTGTGCTGGTTCCGAAAAAAAGAATTATTATAACATATTTGTTAAATATACTTTTCAATAAAATTAAATTACTTGTAAGTAATCTTTCCTTGTATGAAATAAGATCACATGATTAAATCACAATTTTATTATTTTTGAGGGTGAAAATAAAATAAACGAATATATTTACAGAAGTTTATTAAGGGTGACTTAAATACCATGCTTTATTTCATTTTAAGGCATGCTCAGCAAAATTTATTTCACAAAAAATCACAGATCGCTATAAATAAAAATTTTGCAAAAATGGCCCTATTTCAATTATTATTTTAACATTGCGAAGACATTTGATAGCCTTATTTTAAAGACTTCTTGAAGTAGCTCATGGTATATCATTTCAACGATAATGATCTCATTTCGGTGAATATGCTTTACTATTTGTATGTTCCAAATCGCTAAAGTTGTGATTTTGACGTGTCATTATGCAAAAAAAAATTATGCGTGCTAAAAAAAAGGTTTTATACGAGGAAATAGTACTTTAAAGAAACGTTCACAAGTTCATGAGTATTTTGTTCAAATATATACTACTGAATTTTGTTTCGATCACACCCTTTAATAATGTTGTAATTAATCAATTGGTTTTCATTAAGTATGCAGTTTTATTTGTAGTTTACCAAGTATTAAGTAGAGGGCAAGTAGTAAGAAATGCTGCGATCCGACCTGCTAGTACACTATTCAATCCACTGATAGTTCCGAGCGACAGAAGTAAGTACTCTATGAACAAACGCTTTGCTCCGTTCTTGCCCCAGGCCCACTCTTTGGCATCAGTGAAGTTCCAGGTCAATTTTTTTATAGTAACGATCCGAGGAAATTTCGAATGGGGTATATGTGGGAGGCTTGACATACACTGTACTCGTAAGGAGGTTCCAGGTTGTCTCGTGATTCTCTCATGTTCTACTCGCTAACTACATTCAGTTGCTCCATTATGCGCAATTATTCAGGTATTTCTACCAATGCATGATGCCTGGTATGGATGGTTGGGCCTGGGACTAACACCTTCTTAATCTTTATACACTGCTTCAGACGAAAAAAAAAATGAGATTCGTAATTTTTATTCTCGAAAAATTGTACTTCTTGCTTAGTACACAATTTACCTTTAACATTCAACAAAATAGTTTTCATAAAGCTATTTTCTTACAGTAGTTTGAGCAGAAATTCAATCATAGTTGTCCAGGTTATAACAATTAATAGGGCAGTATAAGTATATGATGTCCCGGAAAATTGGTGCGCTCGCACGTTAGCACAATTTCTTACATACGGCATGCTTCAATATTGGCCGACAGTTTCACCATGCAAATCTTCGATCACTATATGTAGACAGATTTTAAGGGAATTACTATAATTATCCATTATCACGTGAAGATTGTAACACCTTTACGCTAAGGACTTCGGCTTGGAAGTTTCACTTATAACACAGCACGCCGACAAGCTTATGTTACAGAAATGCATTAGATTTTGTTTGTCATTTCGCATTTCCTTGACCTTCGATGAGGTAGTGTGCCGTGGAGATGTGTGGATTAACATTAATGCAAAAACATTCCTCTCCAGTTTATACGAAAAGCTAATTTTGTAGTCTGTAGACTGCGGCACGTAAGCACTTACATTATATTTTTCCTTATTAAATAAACTGCGTTTTACATTCTGTATATAAGTTAGGCAAAAAATATTTTTTTACGAAAAGTGGTTTAAGAGTTTGCTTGTCTATCGGATATAACGCACGAGATATGTCTAACATTTGAACTCGTTTATTATGCGAGTTGCTCATATAAACATGAATTATTTTTGACATGAAAATTAAAATATATGATAAGAATCACAAACTTAATGTTATATACCGAAATCTTCCACATCTTTCAGACGTTCATTTTGTAGGGAAAAATCAATATTGTAACACGTGCTGAATAATTTTTTCAGCATTTCCCGTTCGCAGACGTAACCGTTCAATTTAGAAACAATAGCATTGCTCTCCCCCTTTTCATATTCCCTCCGCAGTCCATCAGCGAAATTACAAAACAGAGTTCACCCCGCAGGCCCAGGAAAACAGCACCTGAGAGTCGGGTTTGGTCTCGTTTAGACTGTTCCGTATGGAATTTTATTATTTATTTTTTTGTTACGTAGGTATAACGATAGCAAGCCTGAGGCCCATATCGCGTTCAGCGGTACTTTTATGGAAAACAAACTTTGACGCAGCAAATGCGTCACGATAAAATAACATTTTTCCAACGCTCTTTCATTAGGGATCAGCGAACACATGACAACGCCACGAAAAAAAATACTGTAGAACTGTTTATACTTTCAACATACCGAGCTTGCTTTAGGCGACACGGATTTTAAAATCTGCATTTTACGAAATGGTGGTCAACAAGCTCCGGGTTATGATTATGTGTGGAAAAATTCCAGGTGACTTACAATTGTTTGTTTACTTCTACTGAAAAATTATCCCCCCGTTTAGCGGCGTTATGCAGACGGCATATTAAAAAAAAATGCTTTACATTGAGAAAATTTAGCAAAAAAAATTCGCAAATCATGTTATATTTCCAAAAAAAAAAAAAAAAAAAAAAAAAAAAAAAAAAAAAAAAAAAAAAAAAGGCGGGAAATAATTCCGGCAGAAAATTCCGCAATGCGTATTATTTTTCCGGAAGATAATTTAGTTTTAAAAAATAAGACAATTTAGCAAAAATTACTTTAGAAAACCTGCAATAAATGTTATCAAGAAATAGTACATGACTTTAGTGAATTTAAGATATAAACTTAGCAGCCGGCAGTTTAAGAGCATAATTTCACGGCATGCTATTACTAAATCAATTATGACTCGGCGAATACGCAACATGAATTCACAATACAATGATGTGCAAAATGCTGCGTATTCTTAGCATATTTTTTTTAATAGAATTAGAAGTTTTTTATATTAAATTCCTGAGTTAGTATGTATGTGAGCATAGATGCGTGTCTTGAAACGTCTTGGTTAGGTGAATCAAACTTCATAAAACTCGATACATTTATTGTACGTACCATACTTAGTTAAGGACATCAAATTTTATAGCTTTCGACGGTGACAGATGCATATTTACAAAATGATGACCGTAAGTTTTTGGGTCACTATGTTCTATCTCAGGGACAATTAAACAAAATCAAACGAAACTTCATACATTAACATTTCCAGTGTCAGCAATAAATTCAGAAATTCGTGTCTTAAATAGTCTGCCATTTTGGAAAAGAGTGACAACGGAAGAAATAATAATTTCGTATCATATCTTGGAATCTACTTTAAAAAAAAAACATCTAATTTTAAGCAATTGGTGCACACTAGATCACCTAAAGGTGTATTATTTTAGTAGATGAAACTCTCAATATCAAAATGGTGAAATTATTAATATTTCAGTTTAGTAAATCATATATTTCGAACGGTTTAGACCTATTTCAGTCAAAATTGGTGCGATGACCGTTAAGTTCAACTAATTTCTAACATATTTGTTTGCCATTTTATAAGTAGGCTAGAAGGCTATGGCATCATATTTTAATACATTTCACTGAAAATAATATCATGTTTGGCAGACAAACAATTCTATAACAATTAAACCTCTTGAATTTATGAATTTTAAAATTATAAGCTACTTATTTTCACAGCTGCGGTATCGTTGTACGCTGGGTTACAGGATATACTTCTAGAAACATCAAATCGATTTCAACCCAACTTGGCATTTCATCAGCACTTACTTGCGCTCTAAATACTGTACACAAACTGATAATATTTTTTGGCATTTCATCAGCACTAAATACTGTACACAAACTGGTAATATTTCTTGGCGTTTCATCAGCACTTACTTGCGCTCTAAATACTGTACACAAACTGATAATATTTCTTGGCATTTCATCAGCACTTACTTGCGCTCTAAATACTGTACACAAACTGATAATATTTTTTTCTTGTTCGACGAGTTGGAAATAATCATTTGGAACATTTATATTGCATATTTTATCTGAACAGTTTCTCAAAGAGTTCCGTCCGGCACATTTATTATGAAAGTTGTAGCCTGAAATGGAAGGCGACATAAAATGTTTCTACAAGATTTGCATAGTTTCTTAATGGTGTTCATGTATTTTAATATATTGTACCATCTTTTGGTACCATTACACCGATTTAAAAAATGTTTTGCGTGCTTAAGTAACTTCTATCTACAGTAAATTAAGAAATAATGCATATATACTGGCATCCACCATTTGGGAAAGTTAAATAACGAAAAATGTATCGTTATAAAATGTATCGTTATAAGATGTATCGTTATAAATCTACCAATAAACAAAGAATACGGTGGGAAATTCTTTCAGCTGAATTTATTATTAGCCTAATTTCTAAGGAAAGATAGGATTACATGATCAAGAGCTTTACGACTTTTGAACATAATTTATTAAATAGTGTGGGCATATGACGTCAACTACGTTCATCAGGACAAATCCTTCCATAAAAGCATATCTTCTGTATTTATAGACACAGAAATTATCAAGTTCTCAGTGAGTGAGCGTGGCATTAATCCAAATACTCGGTATCACACGTCTTGTGTTACTTTTAATTCATTGTGACACACTATAACTACCAACAAACGATTATGATCACTTACCGCAGTTCTAACTATATATAGGCTGTTCACGGTAAAATGAGCACTTCTGAAAGCCCTGCTTAAGATCTACTTGTATGCACGTTGTGTATTCTTCCACTTCATGTAAAATTATATTGCCACGGGCCTCATCACTTTATTCATGTGGCGGTCAAGTAAAACTGTAAAATTATTAATAAAGTGAATATTTTACAAATACGTTTATTTTTACACTTCAGTGCAGTAAAAAAAACAAAAAAGTGAAAAAAATAATAATTTAAATAGTAAAAAATGGTTACCTAGGTAGAGGCAGTAACTTTTTTCTAAGGCTGATTTCAAAAGTGTTCACTTTAACGTGAACAGCCTTTAGTAAATCTCCACCCGTACTGCAGGTAATGGTAGTAGGAAATTTTCAAATACACACGCCTACACACACGCATGCGTGTATGTGTATACATACATACATACATACATACGTGATGTTATTAAATTACGTGTCGAAATTGAAACCACGGTATCCACGGGCTAATACAAAGAAGAGACACTTGTAGTAAAATTTTACGAAGGTCATTTAGTATTTTAAAGATAAAATTGCAGTTGAGAAAACATCGCCGCTAGTCCGCGACTTCTAGCGCATCCCAGTACAAGTTGCATATCCGTAAGGCGCTATTCGGAGATCGCCATAAACTGGAAGTCAATGGGCGCCGCTAGTGGTTGCTTGTCGGTACACATGTGTCAGACTACACGAACTATGTGTGATTAGCAGTCGAGTAGTAAAAGCTGTCATCAGTGATCGAGTTTTATTTCCAACAACACACAAACAGCAATATTGAAGATGTCTGGTCTGAACTTATCTTCCTTGTGGCCTATGCGCAGGCGGTCAATGCATGAGGCATTAGTTCCGTTTGCCTTCCCTGATATGCAATTTTTTCACTATGCAGGTACGTGAAGTCGCGGACTGCTGGAGCTGTTTTGCCAACTTCAATATCAATTTTAAAATGCTAGATTATATTAGCTTGTAGATGCCGTGGGTTGAAATTCGACAAGTAGTTAAAAACACCTTATATATATAAAATATACTCTTATGATAACATTGATTAAAAATAAAGTATTACTTTTTTACATTATTATCACACTGGAGACAATTACTGATATCTTGCCCATTTCTGCAAGAAATGCTACTGTAGTTCAGTATAAAGGTTGTTCACGATAAAGTGAGCACTTTTGAAATGAACCTTAAAATAAGTCACTGGCCCTGCATGCATATATTTAAATTGGCGCCCTGAGTGACATCCACCCACTAAAGTTGGTAACGATGGATGGAAAGTAGTTCCATATCTTAAAGTCGAATTAAAAATGTTAGGTGATAATTTAGAATTATTTCTTTCGCTCCTTTTATGCATCGAAGTGTACAAATCAGCAAATTTTAAAAGTATTTACATTCTTAATAATTCCACAATTTCATTTCGCCAACTCATGAATAAAGTGATAAGGTCCATTGCAATATTAATTTTACATAAGGCGGAAGAATACACAACGTGGATACAAATAGATCTTAAGCAGGTCTTTCAAAAGTGCTCATTTCGCCGTGAACAGCCTATAATCAGAGTGGCACAGTCCTCTGCGGTACAGTTATAAATTTTGTCTACGAGAGTGAACTTTTTTTACCTCCCATTGAGTTTTTTATCTCAAAGATTATAATTAAACAATCAGAACGTCAATAAGCCACATGTAGGCCAAGTATGTATATGTATAATTAGATACGCTATTTAAATTTTTGCCAAATATTTCTTGTAGTAACACTTTCGCGCTATTTACTTAAGTTCTAGTATTCAAGTATGCTGTATTTACTTAAGTTCTAGAATTCAAGTATGCTGTATTTTTATGTGACTTTCCAACGAAATCTACAACTAAGATCGAAGTGACATTGTCTACGATTTGTCTCAGTTATTACGACGGGACTGGTAATGACAATGTGGTTTTGTGCCAAAATAATACAACATAATTATATTCAATCTGCTACAACATTCTCCCGTCTTTTATCCATTTATTGCTTCAAACACATAATCCGCTGTTAAAAGCAGTGCTGTATTTCATCATGTCACCATCAACAGGTTTCATATTTCTATTTTTCCCTACTTGACAGATTGAATCTTTTCGCTGTGGGGGAAAGATAGAAGTCATATCGCGCCAAATATGACGAGTATAGGGGCGATCAGGCACGGAGTTCATATACCCGCTGAAAACTTCTTCACAAAGAGGACACTGATGAGCGAGTGTGTGGACTTTATGCAGAGTTCGTGCATTATTTTTCAACGATCAGGTGTTTTATACTCTATTCTTGTTCTCAACTTAGTCAGGATCTGAATTCAGTATTTTCTGTTTATGATTTTACCCTCAGATAACCCAGTATTACATATCTTCGTAGATATAGTACTGAAATGATTTAATAGCAGCTATTCTGAAAATAAGTATGTTATTCTCAAATATTGCAAACATTTATATGGCCATAATGGGTTAATTGTTTCCCGAAATACGAGACAAAAACTTAATCTTTATTGGTGGTGCTATCATACAAAATGGCAGAGAAATGAGGCTCTGCAAGGCATATTTGATGGTTGTAATAGGCACTGCCAATATACAAAGTTAAGTTGGAATTGATTACATGGTTTCGACAATATGGTATTGTAAGTTAAAAATTATCCGACATACTTACAAAATTCCACTTAACATTATCTGCTATAGAGTACTATTTGTCTGCCATATTTGATAGGAATTGGTCAATTGCTTCCCGAGATGACATAAAAACTTAATTTAATTGCATGGTGCTATCTTACAAAATGGCCTATGACAGTGTTTATGTGTTGGTAAATGGGATTCTTGTAACATATACTTTCAGTATACAAAATTTGGTCGAAATCGTTTAAATGGTACTGCAGATTTGGCAAATAAACCTAAAAAAATTGCACGGCCTCCATTTTGAAAGTAAGTACCTAATTAAATGTGGTCACTTATGTTTACTTGGCCTATCGTAGTATTACTTTCCTGCAAAATTGGTGACAATTGGTTTAATATTTTTCGAGATATAATGTAACATATTTATTCCTTCTCTAGGTGCTATTTTCCAAAATGGCGGGCCAACAACGATATCACATGAAAATCTAATGCTTCCTTGATGCTCTATGGGTATACAAAATTTGCTTTAAATCATATGAATGGTTTCCGAGATATGACATATCGCCCAAAATTTTTTAATGGCCACTATTTAGAAAGTAAGTTTCCGGCGTGGTTGATAATAAAAGTGAGGGGTCCTTACTAAGTAGATATAATATGTGTAACAAAGTTGTTGAAATTCGGTCCACACGTTTAAAAACTGAGCTGGGGAACACACACACGCCAATACACACATAGCGACATAGACACACACCTACATGCACACTCAGACATACAATCAGGAAAGTGATGTTATAAGCCTTCTTTTCCTTCAGAAAGTAGGCTTAAACCCATTTTGGCATATTCAACTGACCATGCAAAATTAGTCCATCGAATCAGTGTCTATTTTCTACACTATTCTGTTAATTTTTGAACTTTTATGGCGGGTTTTCATCATCTTTCACCACACATGACAACTAAATAATACTAAAGTTCATAGCACGTTCCGTTGCTCTCTCACCTTATGAGCTTATTTTCTGTCACACTTTAGTGATGTCGGGCACAAAGAGACCTAGGTTAAAAGCCATTCACTTAGGTGGATAAAGCCCTTGCTATAGGATGTATTACTCACATGGCCTTATTCCAATCAGATTTTCCTACGCGAAAAGATTCACTGGAAGGCGATATGTTTGTATATATACTTTATCGAAATCGAGTTTCTTTCTTTCTGTACAATAACATCAACATCTTCAAAATAATCTCATCTGAGAACGAGAAAATTTAATATTTCTAAGCTTCATTCAAAAAATCTATAGTAAAACTGTAATTTTATTTTATTTTGATATTTAATTTTCTTTGTAGTCTCTACAACATATGCGCATGAAATGTTTAGATATTTTTTTCTTCTTTATTACATTGCTGCTAAAACGCTGTAACATATGAGCGGCATATGACGTCCATTCTAGTATAACAGCAATTCATTATTTAATTTCGTGACAAGATATTCTTTTTGCGTGGGAGGATATTCTGATGGCGCACTGTATTTATTTTCTTCTTTATTTTTCCGCTCAGAGTGTTATCACACTAATATTATTACGTTTTGGTTACTTTTAGAAAATAACAGTATTAGTTGTAATCAATCAGGTAGTCATTAGCCGTTACTTATTCACATTATTTCACACGTCAAGTTTCGTTCCCTGTTACTATGGAAGTTTGTTTTGCCGCGGACCCTCGTAACGAACTGTCAACTAATACACAGCTTGATGGTTTTTGCTCACAAACTTTCTTTACGTATTTTAAAAGGATGTTGACTGCATGTTCTGAGTGAGTAACGACTGAAATCGTTGTCTTTCGATGTTCGACCGCACGTGAACACTGTGCTGATATTTGGTTTTCGTGCATAGAGTCGTTCCCGGTTAGCCAAATTGCATCATTGTGCGAGTTTACCATGCGTCACTCTTCAATTTCCTTTCAATAGTCATAATTTATTGCCTTGCGCCTGATGCTTACATTTGCTACGTTCTATATGAGGGGTTCCATGGAACAGTTTTATGCAGGAAAACGGAAAATAATTTAAAGCAACTAACTAATATATATGGGGTATGTTTATTACTACTGCATATGAAATGACTAAATACTTTTTTTTTCAGTCTCGGTAAAATTTATATAATAAGAGAGAGAAACGGGATGTGAGAACCTTGTATTAGGCTTTGAATCTTCAGCAATGTTTGAGAAATGGCTGCGTCAAGCGACGCAAAGTATTTTTCCATTGACATAAAGAAGGAAATATTGAACAAGATCCGCCCAGTGTATGTCGTGCACAGCCACCACGATGTGCTTTAGTCGGATGCATAGGTTACAAAGCCAACCCCTTTAACTTACGATAGGACGTCATAGGAATTGTAGAGGGTATGCGGGTATTTTAAATATTATGATATAAAAATACTATAAATTGTTGAATGCCTATATACTCTGCGCAAATCCTGTGGGGTCCTGTACCGCTTTGAGAGCGACAACACCCATTTTGTTGGCTCTTTAGAGCACTTCGTTATTTATTGCTAAGAATTCCGTATTTTACCAACCTTGAATTTTGTTGATTCATTGCTGTTTGAGAGATTTCGCTATTTTCAAACTAGTGTGCTATTTTTGCCCTTGCTTTTCCGAGACCATTTTGACTATGATCCCTGAGTAGATTATCGTTTTAGTAATTATTTATCTAGTCCAGTTATTTATCTAGTCCCTGTGTCACGAGTAGTTTTTAATCGTTATTTTGCTTGTTGCGACACCTTTCGGCAGTTGTGTAGTTCTGTTTCGTTAGTTGTGTGTATGTGTGTGTGTGTGTCAGTGGTTTTGGTGCATTCCATGTAATTTTGTGTGATTTTGTTTAGCTATTTTGACTTTCAGTTTTCACTATTTTGAGAGTTTCGGGTTGTTCGATAAATTTGTTAAACTCAGTTTATTTTCAACATCTAATTTAATGAGTAATTTGACTCGTTCGTGTGTAAAACTAATTATACAATTATGTCAGTCACTGTTACCTTAATTCTGTTATTATTTCTGGTAACTGTTTCATGTTTGTGTTATTTAGAAAAGATAAGGCTATTAACTTATCAAATTGCAAGTGAAAATGACTTTAGCTCGAACTAATATTGTGTGCTTTCCTAAAGCGTTTTGGGAAGTACCTAAGTATAAAATAAATCTTTGGTGTGTAATATTTTACTCTCGTAAATGGAAATATTGTTTACTAGTACTGAATATTTTAATGAATTATTTGAACCAAATCTGCTGTACACGCTAGTGTATTTGTTTTAATTTTTGGCATTGCCGATGGCAAGTTTAGAGTAAATATTATTTTCCCGATACTGACAAGTAAATATTAAATTATGTATGTGTAATTTATTTCACTGAAATATAATTTAATAAAGCATTATTATTGTGTTTAATAACGCAATTCAACCAAAATATATTTAAGTTAGTATTGATTTGTTTGGAAAGTATCGTTAGATTTTGTGTTTCGATTGTGCGTGACTGTCCAGTATCGATTCCGTCTGGCTACGACCTCGCAATTACCGGTTCATTTCTTCGCCACGTAATGGCGTGACCACTTGATATTAATTCTCCTTCTGCAAGACTCCACTCGACCGCTGCAGGTAAGTGATTCTGTTAGATTATTTTTCCTCCAGTATTTCGTATAATATTTTGTATAATGTTTTGTGATCCCCAACTTATGTTTTGTGTGTTATTTCTTGTGTAGCGGTTCTCATGGGGTTTGCCTGAGTTCGACGTACCTTTCGCCACTCCATTAGCATGGGTGCCTAGCTTTCCTGGCAGGAGAGCGACCAATTTGGTCCTGGCATGAAGTTTCCCCCTTCCAGCCTGATTTCTGATTCGAACTTCTGAGATACATCCAGCTCGTGATCCCTTGAGTGCTAGCCTCGCCTCGTCTACAGGCCAAACATTTTAGTTTGTTTATTTTCTTGCATGTGCTTCTGCATACGCTTGGAACAATTTGGTCAACACGAACCTGCAAATTTAATTATTGTTTTGTCAGATAAGCCTAGTTACTGAAAAATCACTTTATCTTCGTAAATTTGAAAATAATTTTTTTTATTTTTTATTCTGTAATGTAATTTCAAGAATACTGCTCTAAATAAAGTGGCCATGTTGGCCAAGTAAGGTTTTGGTGTCGGCTCCAACCGAGAGTTGGGTATCAGCGCATGTTGTCGTTTTACAGATGATCCCCAGTGATTAATTTTTTTATTCAAGTTTTGTAAAGAAAAAATAGTTACCAAGAACTTATGAGATTAATATTGTGTGTTGAAAGTTTGGGATTTTAACTTTGTTATTTTGTATTAAGTAATAATTTTTTTTAATATTTGTACTGTAGGTTAGTTGGATTTTTTTAGGTTAATATATGTTAAAATTGTCATGCCCCGATATAGATTGTGTTTTGTTTTATAACCTTTCACTTACCTTCAGATAAATCTTTATACCGAGTTATTTTGACTACTAGTAATTTTACCAATAAATTTATAGACAACCATCTTTCTTTAGAAATAATATCCTGTCCTTTGAAGTATGGCAAGAAAGAACAAATATACAAGTGATTGCAGTGTACAGATGTTGGAAAGCCAATATGTAGGTTTGGCTTGGCTTCCTCACATTTTGGTACGTATACATACTGGATGCAACTAGATCCACGTGTGCTTTTCTTGTGTCGGTATTTTGGGGGAGTTTGGTTCTTGGGAGCCCATTTATTCTGCGCTTGATATCGACGCAGTCCTAAAATGTAAACAATAACTTAATTGAAGGCTGTTCATGATAAAGTGAGCACTTTTCAAATCAACCTTAGAAAAAAAATTACTGCCCCTGCCTGCATATTTTTTAATGGGTGTACTAAGTGACATGCGCCCAGTCAAGTTGGTAATGATGAAGGGAAAAAAATTCCATATCTGAACATCAAGTAAATAGTGTTAGGTAACCATATGTGCAAACTGAAATTATTTATTTTCCTCTTTGTTTTTTTAATGCGACTAAGTATAGAAACGAGCATATTTGTGACATATGTACTTTTCTAAAAATTCCACAGTTTCACTTGACCGACGCACGAATAAAGTTATGAGGCCCATGGCCATGTTAATTTTACATAGGGCGGAGGAATACACAACGCACTAGATACTAAGCAGGGCTTTCAAAAGTGCTCATTTTACCGTGAACAGCCTATATATTAAGTTATCGAAAGGAAAATACACTTGATCATGTTATGTTACGGTAGTGAAATATTTTTGGCTTCATAAATCTTGGTGTTCGATTTCACCAGAAGTCGCCAAATTACAGTATTTTGTAGGAAAAGCTACACTTCCAAATCAACTGCAGCCCATACAGCGCATTACATTTAAGGTGAAAGTTCTCCAGAGGAGAGCATGAAGGATGTGGTAAAAATGAACTCAATCGTGGGAAAATAAACATTTAGCTGTATTAAAAACTTTCACATTATGCTTCAGCAGAAACTTCGTTTTTATTTTTTTGCCGTCCGAAATCCTCCGAGTACGTAGATGATTAGGGACAGTCATCAGGATACAGTAATTTCATATCCACTTTTTTCGTTTGTCTAATTTCTAATAAAATTTAAACCAAGTCGATCACAATTGATTTTCTACTACTGTATATACCGAAAATACATTGTCATAAATTGCTGCATCTTCACGGGTATTAAAGGAGGCAAAATAAACGGGTTTTTTTTATAATAGGGCGCCAGATAAAAGCTACAAATTTATATTTTTACTTTTCACGGCTCCACAATATATAAACGAATTGGATTAAAAATCGAGATAATGTAGTGGTCGCGTGGCAGCGTGCTACTTTCATTCAGGGGTCTGTGACAGATGACACTAGGGGTGGCTTCCCCTAGACGGTTTCCCTTGATACAAGCCTTCTTAAGTGTTCCTCCGGATGTTTTGGAAGGCGTTGACGACCTCCTCTCACCGACAGGTCAGCGCAACGACCGGCCGAACAGCCACTGTATTGTCCTGGACGGACGTCGAAGGCGAGGGCAGCGCCTCAGCCAGACCACGGGAGGATACGAATACGAAGGTCTCCATGACGACGTGAGACGGAATCCAAGGAGCACAGCCGCACCAATCTTGGTTAGAGTTGGTTCCTGGCCAACCTGTTGTGTTAGTTGGGATTCTATCTAGCATACTCCAAGGGAGGTCAGGTGCTGTTTCGAAGGCGAGGGCAGCGCCTCAGCCAGACCACGGGAGGATACGAATACGAAGGTCTCCGTGACGACGTGAGACGGAATCCAAGGAGCACAGCCGCACCAATCTTGGTTAGAGTTGGTTCCTGGCCAACCTGTTGTGTTAGTTGGGATTCTATCTAGCATACTCCAAGGGAGGTCAGGTGCTGTTTCGAAGGCGAGGGCAGCGCCTCAGCCAGACCACGGGAGGATACGAATACGAAGGTCTCCGTGACTACGTGAGACGGAATCCAAGGAGCACAGCCGCACCAATCTTGGTTAGAGTTGGTTCCTGGCCAACCTGTGGTGTTAGTTGGGATTCTATCTAGCATACTCCAAGGGAGGTCAGGTGCTGTTTCGAAGGCGAGGGCAGCACCTCAGCCAGACCACGGGAGGATACGAATACGAAGGTCTCCGTGACGACGTGAGACGGAATCCAAGGAGCACAACCGCACCAATCTTGGTTAGAGTTGGTTCCTGGCCAACCTGTTGTGTTAGTTGGGATTATGTCTAGCATACTCCAAGGGAGGTCAGGTGCTGTTTCGAAGGCGAGGGCAGCACCTCAGCCAGACCACGGGAGGATACGAATACGAAGGTCTCCGTGACTACGTGAGACGGAATCCAAGGAGCACAGCCGCACCAATCTTGGTTAGAGTTGGTTCCTGGCCAACCTGTTGTGTTAGTTGGGATTATGTCTAGCATACTCCAAGGGAGGTCAGGTGCTGTTTCGAAGGCGAGGGCAGCACCTCAGCCAGACCACGGGAGGATACGAATACGAAGGTCTCCGTGACTACGTGAGACGGAATCCAAGGAGCACAGCCGCACCAATCTTGGTTAGAGTTGGTTCCTGGCCAACCTGTTGTGTTAGTTGGGATTATGTCTAGCATACTCCAAGGGAGGTCAGGTGCTGTTTCGAAGGCGAGGGCAGCACCTCAGCCAGACCACGGGAGGATACGAATACGAAGGTCTCCGTGACGACGTGAGAAGGAATCCAAGGAGCACAGCCGCACCAATCTTGGTTAGAGTTGGTTCCTGGCCAACCTGTTGTGTTAGTTGGGATTCTATCTAGCATACTCCAAGGGAGGTCAGGTGCTGTTTCGAAGGCGTCCTTCACATGAAACTGCAGCCTCTTGCACTAATACCACGATAGTGTTCCTCGCCGGTCCGGGTGAGGTAATTGTTATTAACATGTTTACAAAGAAATATAGTTGGTTAAAAAGTTGTTTTCTAGCCATTTTCAGAAAGATCATATTTAAAAACCGTGAAGTAATCATAATGAAAAATGCTTCTATATTTTGTTCGCTGTTAAATGAGCACTTTTGAAAGCCCTGCTTAAGATCTACTTGTATACACGTTGTGTATTCTTCAGCTTTATGTAAAATACATTGCCATGGGCCTCATCCCTTTATTTGTGTGTCGGTCAAATGAAACTGTGGAATTATTAAGATAGTAAATACTTTTCAAAGCTGCTCATTTTTACACTTCGACGCATTAAAATAAAAAACAGAAAGGGAAAGAAATAATTTTAAGATATCAAAAATGGTTTCCTATCACTTTTTATTTGACTTTAAGATACGTAACCACTTTTCATCCATCGTTACCAACTTTACTGGGAGAGTGTCACTCTGTACGGCATTAAAATGTATGCATGCACGGGCAGTGATATTTTTTTATATGGTTCATTTCTTAAGTGCTCACTTTATCATGAATAGTCTTTAATAACTTTAACGCCGTAAGTCCTTAAGTAAAATAATATTTAGGAAACAATCCTATAAAACTCCGAAAAAAGAAACAATGGACAGCGTAGAAGTCACATACTTCTCTAAATTAATGTTAAATTATATGATTTGTTTAAATAGTCGCGTGTTAGGCATCTTATTCCTCACCAGTGAGTACTAACTTTTGTTGAATTTCCAGATTTAACAACATCGTTTTGATATAAAGCTACCAGACAGGCAATCGCGATACATTCATTTTAAGTTTTATACTGTAGTTGGGTTAACTGGCTGTCAAAATAGAGTGTACGCACTCCACGCCGCAGACAGGGAAACCAAAAATTCGCCTGCCGCTCGTCTCGAAAAAAAGAAATGTTCGAAGCTCACGTCTGGTTCGAACAAGCGTCGTATCGAAGCCTTGGGGGTAGCAGGAAGATTTACTTTTTATTCCCGGCGAAGAAAGATTTCCGCGGCGGTTTTTAAGTAAGGGGAGCCCTCGGCCGGTATTTCCTATCGCTCGCTAAACGGGGAGGAATATTGATATTCTTTTCCACCGCGGGGCAGGTATTGCCCGAGACAGATCCATCTGCAACACGCCCGCCGCGCTTAGGGCTGCAAAAGGAGCGGCAGCATCCAAACAGATGGAGGCAGCCACATAGCATAATAGGATAGGGGGAGCGCGAGCGATGGCACGGGGAGACCTGGCTAGGGGACATAACGTTTTTAAAAATGCATAATATTAGCTAGCTGTGAAGGGGGCGAAAGAGCGGCAGACTGGAGCGTGCCCCACGCCGGATCCGGTCTGCTGTACTTGGTGAAGATATCGCAGCGTCTTCCTTTCCCGGAGGTTCTCTCGGAGCTCCTAGAAGTCGGCCGAACCGGAGGTAAGATTTCATTTCAGGCGGAAGTTGCAGATTGATCGAAATGTGTTTCACAGGTGTATCCTCGCGTTAAGATGAAGAAGAGGAAGCAGTATTTATTTGACTCGCTAGAAAAAGATTTTACATTCTTTTTGTGGAATATTTTTTTCCAGAATCAAAACAGACAAAAGAAAAAAAGTCAACTATATTAAGAAAATTGCAGATACCAGTCGCTAGTGTTTTGCTTCGAATGTAATTCCTTAACTCTCTTTATTAATATAAGTTTTTACTGACATGTAAAAATACAATCTTTATCTTAACGTTAAGTACAAACGAAGAACTTAGTGTTTGGATTTTCTCCCAAGCTCATAACTATCGTCACAAGTAGCTAGTTTTAAGCCAAAGGGAATAAATTTTCAATTGACATGAACGGCTGGAGCCTTTATGCCTAAGATGAGTGCAGAGAATGCCGTACATAGTTTACAGCGGTGAAAAGTACATCTCCTTTGAACTTAAAAACAACGAACCTACACTTGTAAAGTGCTGGGGGGATTTCATCGACGTTTATATGCGTGGCGAATGTCTGGCGACTGTTACTTGCTGTATTATATGCTTGAACTATTGAAAATGGCGCCAAATAAGTTAAAAAGGTGCTACACTGTAAATCAGCGACGGATATTCAATCATCAAGCGGGAGGATTCACGCACCTATTGGCTTCCACTGGGAGTTGGTAGGGCCTGTTAGATGTCGACAGAACCAGCCTGTAATTGGTGTAAGGCGTGGCCTCCCCGGGTTATTGTTCCAGGGTTTAGGAACGGGCAACCAGCCTGTTATGGGTGGAAGGCTCTGCCTGATGTGGGTGGTGTTTACTACGGAAAGCACGCTCCCTCTCTGTCCAGTGTTCGGTGACAGTGCGTCACTAACTAAGGTCTGGTTGGGTTGTTGGTTGACCACGGGAATCCAATCCCTTTTCCGACCCTGCTCCTGGATGGTCATCGGACGGGCTTGAGGCCTTGTGGGAGTATGGTTGACCGGAATGGAAACCTACTTCCTCTGTCGCTCTGTGGGCTGAGCTGGCGACTGGTGGACCTGAGAGGCGATGATCTGAAATATGTCGGATCTATTGCCAGCTCTAGTAACGGAGAGAAAGCCCTTAAGTAACTCCGGTAAGGGCTAGTGATGCGTCTCTTATAGCCTCTCCTAGCCCAAGGAGATCGGGACCCTATATTGCCACAAGTGCGTGGTACCGCTTATTCTGCAGATGCGGCAAACCCCGGGCATACCATATTACAGGATTTTCTAAAAGGGGTATCTGCTTCCCTGGCTAAGATTGAATCATGGGCAATCGTGATACTGGTGCTTGGTGGCGGGTCGATCGGCTCCTCTACGGTCACTGGGGCCTTAAAGTTGAGTTTCAATGTGAAGGAATTCAGACTGGAGGGAACACTTTCGGGTTCACCTGATCGTGGAAAACCCTAAATGGAAAGGAAGGAGGAGCACAGGCTGACCTCTATTCCCCGCTGGACTTCCTAGTGAAAGCCCAGAGGTCAGGATGAGGAAGGACTTGTGTGGCAGTAGTGAGTGCCTTGGCTATATGCCCGGGTATCCACTAGGTAGTGGGGTTTCTCCCTAACATAGGATAAAAAGGAAGGCCAGGTGACAGCTGGCAAAAATGGAGAATGTACCTGATCGGTGGGAGGGAAGGCGGGGCCCGAGGACAAGCTCCCTCCCTATGTCCAAGGGTCCTGCAACCCCGAACACGCAAAATGGTCAAACTAACGGATACTCCAAAACCCCCGGAAAGGCCTCCGGCTAAGAAGGGTGGATAAGTTCAATATCGTATAAAGACTGGAAATCAACGACAGATATTCAATCATTATGATGGCGGAATTTCACTGCTTTATAAGTGACTCCCGCTGAATGTTGAGAATTACATTAACATAAGTCACTGGATTCCAGGTCAATTCTCTGATTCGCCCATCAGTAGTAACTTATAATCTGACATTAAATGAAGGATATTTTACTGACTGATATATATTATTCACTTTTGAGTGTGGATTGCATTTCTCTCACCATGGAGTTGGGGTCTGAGGGGTATGAGCGGTTAGCCTGCTCCCCTCCCACCAAGGCAAACCGAGTTCAATCCCCGGCCGGGTCACTCCCGGATTTTCGCACGTGGGAATCATGTCGGGCCATGCCACTGGTCGGCGTGTTTTTCTCGGGGACCTCCCGTTTCCACCACCCTTTCATTCCGGCGCTGCTCCATACTCACCTTAATCACCCTTTACGAAAGGCAGATCACCTCGCACGATCCTGGTTGGTGCATGAGGTTTTAGGAAAGTTTGATATTTAATGGGCTCCTAGACCAAGTCATCACCCACTGATTAATATTATGTAAGGAGGAATTAAAGTACGTACGTTTATAATATATTGCTTCTTGATATCCTAAGTGTATGGCTACAAAAGTGTCGTTTTGATGGCCCAGAATAGAAATAGCCTATACGGTACATCACATCGTGACAAAAGAGCTCATAATGAGAGTACACTCGAATCACAGACATTAATTATTTCAGGGTATCCAGTAAATATGTCGGAGGTAAAAACTTGTACGAGAATACAAACTAAAAAACGACAAACAATAAGTTAAATTTAGCTTTAGAATATACCAGTTCTGAGATCTCCACATGTAATAGGAATGAAACAAGAGAAAAGAGGCCCTTAGTGCACATATGTCGCGTACATATTTATCTTTTTTTTAAATTTTATATTAATATTAGATTTAATTAATATTCAACGTTTCTCAAAAATATTTCTTCATAAACACATTTTAAGTTTTTTGTAAATATTGTGATAGAATTTTGAACATTTGTGTTGCAGAATATATATGCTTGCGGTAAGGTTTGAGGATATCTCAAAATAGATAAACAAGAGTCAATAAGTTTGTTACTCTTACAGGCCATGTGTCACACAATTTTGCCATAAATAGACTTTCCCCAAACATAGGTCATATGTCATGATAGCGCGTGCATTGTATAAGTATACAACTAAATATGCTGAAAAATGTTTGCATTATAATGCATAGACAAAACAAAAATATAGATTTCGCAAAAGTGTATAATATTATTTAAAATTTTACGTGGTAAACTACAAAGAACACAAATTATTTAATGTTAGTGGATTTATTCACCTCAACTGAACCGCAAAAAATCACTTAAATCTGCTTCTTACTGTCTTTCACTAAGAAACTGCATGTAATGTGCTTTACGAGATTAACATGTAGGTTGTTTTCTGCAGCTCATCTATTTGACTAATTTTAGTGCTTCTTTTCTGACTTGCCGCTCACTGTGATACCGTAATAATAATATGGAAATAATATGGGTTTAGTATTCTGGGTAAGGTAATATTTTTTAACCAATTACGTACATGAAAACATAAGAATATTGAGAGAAGAACCTAGCGAAACATCGTGTTTTATTTTTAAATGATTTTAATACAGAGAATATATATTTTCTGTAACACAAATTCTGTAAGTTATGAAACCATTAAGATATTTGTTTTATTTCAAATTCCATATAATTTGAGTTTACTTATAAGAACACAATCATTCAAAACAAGATCAACTTGCTGGGACGACTTGTTACTTGTATATTTGCCTGACTTGCGGACATACATTTTCATCGAAAAAGCAGTTAGCAGTTTGTAAGCGAGAGTGCTTAATCCCTAACTCCGCAGCTGTCAGGGAAACGTATATACGTACTAAAAATAATCGCATTTCTCGTGGCGCAAACATTGCACAGTTGCCCACATGAGATACGTAATGGCACTAGTAACTTGGGTCCCCGTACTGAGGCGTGCATTTGTCCGGAACAAGGAGTGATGACCGCGTCAGCTCTAATGTACAATTATTACTTCGATGCGTTATATTTCATGATTGTGAACCTACGCCGTGATTCTTTGAGCTATATCATTGAAAACTCTTATTAATTTTCCCACTGTTGGTACGACTCTGCCTGACAGCAGACTGTTCTCTGGAACCACGTTCTCGTTTCAGACTGCGAGAATTGTGTATTTTCCATGGCAACTCTGTAGTGAACAAGCTTCCTTTCAGCTCACTCATTCCTCTAGGAAACATATTGAATTATATGTATGTGTGTGTGTGTGTGCAGTTAAGAATTATCAATTTCAAAAATTTTCCTATTATTTTTAATTAAAGTTTAATTAAATAATCATTGCCTATTCAGAATAGAAAATCTATGAAATAAAAATAGTTATACAATCAGACTGTTCAAACATCAAGAAATTTGACTAATGGTAAACTATACTTTCAAGATATATAAATAAAACAAAAACAACTTCCCTTTTGTTTTTAACAAAAGAACTGTCGTCGCCAAGACTCGTGAGTGCTCGAAGCGCGAGGGTGACGAAGGGTCCAAGTCAAGGGGGGTTAGGGGTGTAGGAATAAAGTGGCCACGCCTCCACGTCGTGCTACGTGCCGTACGAAACACATTAGCCCTTGTTCCTCGCAGTAGTGACGGACTGTGAACAATGGCGAGTAGCACGCGGCCCACGAGGTGTAAACAAGTTACACACATCAAGGAAACGGAAGTCATCGGAGTGTTGTAGACGCTCGTGATGGAGAGGCAAGGAATAAATATTTGTTGGTTCCTGTCAACAAAGCTACAGAGAGAGCTGCAAAGTACACGGGAGTAAGTACGGCGTCTATCGAGAGAATTCGCAAACAAAGCAGGGAGAGAGAGAGAGAGAGAGAGAGCGAGAGAGAGAGCGAGAGAGACCTCGTGAGCCTCAAACAACTCCAGGAAAGCGAAGGTAAGAACACAATGCTTACACTGTTCACCGTATCTTCTATTAACGGTTCCGACTGCCTGCAATTATTTTGTTCAATCGAATCCTGTAAACAGGCGGACTCTAAGGCGAACTCTTGCTCACTCCTCAATAGCTGCGTCACTTGTACCCACAAGGCGCTCAACTTGCATGCTGTGTTTCTGCCGGCGACTCGCCTACACATTACTTTCAGCAGTGAACATATTTCTATTTTAAAGGCACACTAACAAGAAAGAAGTACGATATGTTTCTCAAGACAACTCTTAAGTTTTCGTATTGAAAATCTGAGGCTGAAACAGTTTCTGAAACACCCGTTTTAGCCATTCTTACATCAAAACAATAATTCTTGGGGTTTGAATGAAAACATGGTGTTTGGACGCCATTACAAAATATCCAACTGTTTTGGAATCATGTATTTTGTACCAAATCCTTGTAATACACTTCACGCGCCAGCCAATCGGAGCCCTTATTACATCTGCAATGTGGTGAATTTGTGTTAATGTTTAGTCACTTTGACGTAACAGCATCACATGCAAGGTTTATTTTCTTGACTCAGCTGGTATGCTTTTAAAATATTGCACCAATAGTAAATAATTATCTGTGGCTTTTCAGTAATATGCAAGTATTATTTTCAGTAAAACAAACATTCAACAGATATTATTTAAAAATGGTAAATTTGACACAGTAGCGTGGCTACAAGGAAAAGGGGTCTCTTGGGGCGAAACAATGAGGAAAGCTACTCTCATTGAATTGCTTGTAAAAGTTCACCAAGAGAGCAAATATTCGTTGTTGATAGGGTATTCTAGCGGCATGGCCATACTGTACCTAGATTGCCCACTTATATGTGCGATTTCAATGTCATAGAACTAGTCTGGGCTAAGATTAAACGACATATCAGAGCCACAACACGACTGGAGATATATCTCTTCAAGTCTTACAGATGCTCACAACAGAAGCCGTAGAAGCTAGTAACAGAGGAAGACTGGGTGGGATATTGCAGACACGTCGAAGGAATTGAAGAAGGGTACTGGAAGAACGACTGCCTCATTGAGTTAGCAGTAGATGAATTGTTAATCAAACCGGACAGTAACAGTGACGACGCAGATGATGAAAGCGAAGAAAATTCACACCATGACAGCTGCAGCGAGCAAGAAATTTCTATTGAATGTGATAGCGACATCTCTTGCTTAGCTCAACCATTGCAAATGTTGAAATTAGATTATATCTTACTGATACATGTACTCTACAGTGTCATAAATTTGTTTTGCTTTTTCACTTTTTAATTAGTGGGCTAGGAATAGTTTTACTTTTCCCTAAGCTTCCTCAACAACAGTTAATAAACATTGTTAACAAAGTTATGTTGAGACATATCCGTAGTATGTGTTATCAGTTTATAAAATTGCTATCCACTTTTATTTGTACTTATGCCATTACATAAATTATTTTTCTTTTATTAAATTTATACTATTACATAAATCCTTTTTTGCCGAAGCAACTGGAATCATGAATGTTACAAGGTGCTTTTGTACAATTAATAGTTTTAATTCTAAATATTTGTAAATAAGTAAATTGAAGCTGAACATTTCAGTATATTTTCCCTTATTTTTACTTTTTGTTCCCCACACCACGATTTTGGTATCACTGGTTATTCGCATAGTCACTGCGCACATCAACATTATACGCTCATATCTTGTTCAGTATAATTGGTTACAACTGAATACTTGTATCTAAGTATTTTTAATTAGTTATGCTTATTTTCACATCATAATCTTGGGTCGTTTATTGTTAAGTATTATAATAATATCCTAAAAATATACTATCAAACTGTGTTCAATTGTTCATTACTTTGGTGGTTGCTAACTGATTATGTCACTGCAATTTTTTAATTTTGTGTTTTGGAGCCTAATGATTTCTTAATTTTTTTCATCATACTTCGTCTATTCAATCTATGGTGAGCAATTTTAAAGTTTTATTGTTTAACACTTGTAAATTAGTGTTGTTAGCTATTCAGGTTATTCAATTATTTTCATTGGTATGACTTTTGGAAGCTGCTTCTTGAAAAAAAGTATTAGTCCACAAATGTTATCAGAGCATGTCGAGGATAACGGTTGAGACAGTTCCAGAGCGTTCGCCTGCCACCACTGCGATCCGGGTTCGGTTCTTGGCTATGTAAATGGAAATTTTTGCATGTGACAAACATGGTTGGTGGGTTATCTCAGGGGGTCTGCAGTTTCCCCCAAAAATTGCGTTCAGGTGCTGCTCCATATCCGTCTCAATTTATCCCCACCACACTGACTCTGAAGATATCTTGTGCTAAGACTCGTCTGAACGTATCGATCAATTAATCATTGTCTCTCATAATACTTCATAGTCAGTCAGTTCACATCACCAATTAGCTTGTACATATAGATAAGATAGAATTACACAACGGTTTTTGTATTTGTGTATTGAAATGTATGCATATTTTCTGTACTTCAGTGGTAGAAAAAGGCGCCAGTAAAAAATTAAGCCAAAATAAACAAGTTACATACAGTAAAATTGCTTGAAACTTTAACTCGGTTAGGTTCTGGAAACTTAACGATTTTAATTATATGTAGACTATTTTAATTCCGCTTTTCGGGAATATTCTACTAACCCTGGGGAACAAATAAGTTAACTAACTTCGTAACCATATGTCTATCAATTGTATCATCAACCCCTGCTAACCATATTTTCGCATAATTGTCTCACCTACTGGTTTTTAATCTTAATGCGTAGTCTGAATAAAATCATGCAATTACAGCGAAACTACTTTATTTATCTTAAATTCCTTTTTGTTGGTAGCACTTGATACTGAATAAAATAATTTGCCAAACTGAGCAAAAATATGACTTATTTATTTATAGTACTGGCTACGATATTAATGTTGTCCCAACTCACCTTTGTAATAATTTCGTACTCATGCCAATACAATTTTTAAAGACGTATAGCTGAAAAATAATACACTAGTTCATAATTCTTACATTTTCAAAACTTTTTTTCGCAATATTTTTATTTTCACTTATTATTAATTATTTTTTAAAATCCTAAATCAGCTCAAAGTAATTAATGTTTACGTTATTTTAGAAGGCCTAAAAAATGTGTTATTTATTAACATGTTAATTAATTATTTAAGATTTAAAATATTAATAATTTATATGTACATAAGCTAACTGAGCTCGAAAATTTTACATTTATTTTCTTATAAATAGCTGGCAAAAACATTTTTATTCTATCATTATAAAAAAAATTAAGATCCTTGTGTCTTTTAAATTTATATTATATAAAATATTCATTTATTATAATGCCCGTGAATTCACGCGTTTTATTTACTATAGAATAAGAATTTCAGTATTGCTTTCTGCTCTAAATGTTTAAGGCAATAGTGCCTGAATTTGTTACAATATTCCTGTAAATTATATAATGTCTTTACATTATTGCGAATTTCGCAGACTTCGTATTCACTTACTGGAATAGGTGAACAAAAAATTATTTTATTAGTTTGGATAAAAGGTGACGTTTCTCTGAGAAGAATGTATATAGGTTCAAGTATAATATTGACTGAGCGGCGGGCCTGAAATTTAGTGCCTCGAAATGTGAATGTTATCTTTATTACGATAACACTTAAATGTCTGAAGATTCAAATAAGGCTCACGGCTTGTCAATGCTATTTTACGTGTTCGAGACACAAAAGGAAAGTGGTAGCCAAGGAAAAACATTGGCGAAGGAATACTCAGTCACCACAACTGGCAAGGCGATTAGCATTTCCTGCATTATTGTCGTTCTGTTGCGTCAAACCAAAACACTTTAAGCCAATGACTGTAACTTTATTAATAAATTTGTATATTTTAGGGCTGCATTCTGTTGAAGTTTCATGTAATTTCAATTAAATTTTCATCTAAAAATATCTTTAAACCTAGGGTATTTATTGCTTAGTAAATTAAAATGTCTCTAATACGTAAAACGTATTTGATGTTACATTTCCGACCGAGTCGCATGTATTGTGTATATTATTTTCGTAAGAAAACAGCTAATTATTTGAAAATCTCTTACTGGAGTTTCTGCTTC
The DNA here is from genome assembly GCA_029891345.1 of Dryococelus australis. NCBI lineage: Eukaryota > Metazoa > Arthropoda > Insecta > Phasmatodea > Phasmatidae > Dryococelus > Dryococelus australis. The sequence continues at coordinate 19,624,389 of CM056997.1, read as the reverse complement.
AAATAGCTTGCGCAGAAGTTCGTAATGAGAAAAGGTTGAAGTCGAAGCAATAAAGCTATTCTCCTTTTCAGAGATGCATCATTAAAGAAAGCAAATAAGCTACTAATTGCGACGCTCGCAGTTGGTAGCTTATTTGAGGCTAGTTGACTATTTCATAATATACACAGTGATGTGATAAGATGCTACATACTATAGATAGTGAAATAATAGCTCCTTACACTGAGGTCTCTGATTGAATACAAACGCTTAAAGGCTGTTCACGATAAAGTGAGCACTTTTTAAATCAACCTTAGAAAAAAAGTAACTTCCTTTACCTATAATATATATATATATATATATATATATATATATATATATATATATATATATATGTTAACGGGTGCATTGAGTGACATCCACCCAGTAAAATTGGTAACGATGGACGGAAAGTAGTTCCATATCTTAATGTCAATTAAAAAGTGTAAGGAAGCCATTTTAGATAACTAGTATTATTTCTTTCGCTTTCTGTTTTGTTAATGCATCGAAGTGTAGAAATGAACAGATTAGTAAAGTACTTAATTTCTCAACTATTTCACAGTTTCACTTGACCGACGCATGAATAAAGTTATGACGCCCATTGCAACGATTATTTTACGTACCACGAAAGAATTCACAACGTGCATACAAATATAAACTGTTTACGGTAAAACTAGCACTTTTGAAAGCTCTGCGAAACATCTACTTGTATACACGTTGTGTATTCCTCCGTCTTGTGTTAAAATTGACATTGCTTTGGATCCCATCATTTTGTTCGTGCGTCGGTCAAACAAAACTGTGAAATTATGAAGAAAGTAAATGCTTTACAAATCTGCTCATTTTTACACTTCAATGCATTAAAATAACAGAAAGTGAAAGAATTAATTTTAAGTTGTAACAAATGGTTACCTAGCACTTTTTATTCAACATTGATATATGGAACTACTTTCAATTTATCGTTACCTACTTTACTGGGCGAATGTCACTCAGTGCGCCCATTAAAATACATGGATGTAGGGACAGTGACTTTTTTCTAATGTTAATTTATACAGTGCTCACTTTATCGTGAATAGCCATTAGATTTTAAGCACGTCTTTCAAAAGTGCTCATTTTACTGCGAACATCCTATAGCAGGATGTACTAAGAGCCCATGTATGTAGGCTACCCAATAATCGGTACAGCTTTGCGGGTGGCGGGTGTGAAAGGCGATACACTTTTGACGTAAATGCACTTCTTGCACTCTCTCCCTCAAAGTTATCACAAGGTTCTCTCTCTGCCTTTATATTCATGAAGAACTGAGATGTAATGGGCTATCGGCATGGTTATTCTGGTACGCTCTGAAATATTTACATTGCCAAAATAATGAATCTTATTTCGAGTTACAAAAAATATCGACTAGGCAAACCGATCAACTCGAACACAGTTCCAGTCAAGTTGTTTTCAAAACGCTCGCAACTTGGTGGTATTAAGTGCTACGCTTCTTAGATGCGTGCACGTGAATCACGTACGTTTAGACCGGGAGTAACCTCATTCAAAATTACCAATCGGAATACCGCAACGTCTTCTCACGACGGAACGTGGCGAGTAAACAAAGGAAAACTACAAGTGTGCACGTAGTGTATCGAAGTTTATCCTGCGCGGAAATCTCCTTCCGCCGAAATCAGGCGTTCTTTAAATTATCTGCCTCCGTACGAATATAACCTGTGGTGCTAACAAACTTGTCAGTCATTGTAGCATCTTACGTGGTCGAAACTGCAGATAATAGGTGATCCAGCGCACGTAATCATCGGTAACTGTATCCTTAACCCTGATTTTTGAGTACTTCATCCGTCTACTTTGTTTCTTAGTTCTCCCGCGTCCTTACGGTTTCAATTTTAAAATTTCCAGAGCAGCCCCAGTATTGAGAAGTCTTGCTTTCATTGATAAACTTCTTCTTCTGCAGTTTACGTAAGTAATTTTCGCTTCACTCAGAACTCACTCTAACCGTTGCAATTTCAATTTCTTTCACATTTGATTATATCTAAGCTTCTGATATGATGTGTTTTATGTTGTAATGTAGTGGTCTTATACATATATGTGTGTGTGCGTGCAATTTAATTATCTGCTTCTATTTTGAATTCTATCAATTTGCGTAAGAGGATTGATTGTAAATGTTCATTATCATTGGTAAGGTTTTTATTTGCCTGCATTAGAGTTTGTCACCCAAGCTTCCGCTTTGTAAGAACCTTTAAGTCTTTCTATGTCACGAACTATCACTTGTCTACAATTTTCTAAATGAGCACTGCAATACTTTGGCGTGAATACTGAGAATAGAAACGTGCTATACAACTACACGATTCTCTTTTGGGTGTTACCCTTTAACTAGCATTGAACTTCAACTATACCAAAACCACAACCTCTGCGTTACTCTTAGATAATTCAAAGCAGTTCTGAAGAGCTTTCAGGTAAGCTAGTTAAACATGATTATTTGATAATGGACATTCTTGATGATTTTGATTTTATTGCAATCTTCACAACAAAAAATTATTTAGACAACCATGTTTAGCCATAGCGATCTATATATGTGAAAATAAAACAGTTCATGAAAAATATTTCCAGTCACGGTAGAACGGTCCATATTGCGGAACATCACGATACCGTTCGCTTAGGTACCAGTTTAGGAAATCTTTGGCAACACTGACATAACCGTTTTCCATAATTGTGCCATGTTCACCAACTCAGTGCAGACGAGAAAATTCACACTACTCACATGTGCGCCTTGTTTACAAAAATCGATAGGGACATCATCGTTGCTTGAATATTTCATGGTCATTCTCAGGACATTTGTGTTTAAAATAAAAATGTATTTCAATCTGTAATATTCACCACGTTTCATATCGAAAAAAAAAAAAAAAACTAAAAATGCATTTAGTCACACGAAAACACATTGCGTCAAGTTGTATTAGATGAGAAGATACACATAGAAAAATATGTCGGGTCAACAAATAGATAAGTAATTTTACCAATAGTTTCAAGAATTTTCGTTGCTTTCCCATGATTTACGAACTTTGCTGAAAAAGTGCAGAAGAATTACATTCCCGAACGGATTTGTAACATGACTCTGACAGAAATTTAAAAAAATGTATACCTCTCCAAATATCAGTTGGATTTTTTTTTGTCTGGAACTGCGAAGGTAAGTGGTGTACTAAAATAATCTAAAAAAATACGTATACCAGAAAGTTTTTATTGAGATTGTTTATATAACGCTAAGTACAATTTATCGGTCAACGTAGTTTTCATTTCCGATGTCACATTGAAATTTTGGCACACCGTAAGGCAATAAGTGACTCGACAATTCACTCAAGGAGACCGGCTTCGGCATCTGTACATCACAGTTTCTAGGGAGTATGTTAAATATTTAGCTGAAAACATCAAGAAATTATACTGTGGGAAGGTAAGCTAATTTTTGAAATATGGATAGGGCCTATGCTTTCGTCTCTGTTATTCAACCACTTCGGCACAAGGTAAATGTATCAAAAATTTACTAGGTGAAATGTCCGCATGAGGATTTTCCGATTTGGGGCGCCAACTTGACACAAACCAGAAGCTACAACCGAACGGAATTTGTTAGGATTATTTCAGAGTAAAAATGTGTGTGACCTTTTTTTTTTCCTCTGCCGTCAAGAATTCCGCACGTGTTATCAGGACCGTGTGCTTTCTGCCCGTAATTTGCAAAGGAAATCGGCGGTGGCCGTGGTGTTAAGGGGAGCGCCAGGAGGTAACACGGATAAAAACAAAAGCAGAGCGGTCAGCTACGCATGTGTACTTTAAAATTCATGGGCTCGCCGCGTCCATATATTCGGCATGCTGACTAAACTAACACTGATAAAGCCTGGAGGGTGCTGCTGTACGTGTATGGGAGGGGGGAGGGTCAGAGGTCGTGGACCACGTGGGGGAGGGAGGTAGGGGCTCACAACAGCGCGTGAAATGGAGGCGGCAGTAGTTAATCCCTTACGCGTCACGGACCCGTTATATTTAACCGAGTGGTGAGATACCGCGGCTCCGCAGGCAGCGTAAAGGGTTGATAAGGGGAGGGGGGGTGAGTGGGGAAGCGGGTTGCGGAAGCTGTAAAAGCCACGTGCGCCTATCGACACGTGGTCACGAGGGCGAAGCGTGTCTCTCCCCCCCCCCCCCCCCCCCCGCCAACCACTCGGCAACATAGATCGCGACCCCTTGTAATGAAACGACTTCGGCGTACTTCCTCTTCCTCGGACAAGGGAGTGTGATCGAGCAGGTCAACACGACGAAAGTCTCCGGCCCAAGTGGTTCGGCTGAGAGAGTGAGTGAAGAGATTTAGGCGGCTCTTCACATAGAGGTCTTGAGAGCCGATGCGGGTGAAGCGAGGTGAGCTTGAAGCAGCGCCGGAACGCTAGGGCGGGCGGAAACAGAAGTTTTGCCAAAAAAAAAAAAATAACCCACCGACCAGCGGCATCGTCCGGCACGATTCCCACACGCGGAAATCCGGGGGCGACCCCGCTAGGACTCGAACCCGGTTCAAGTTGGTGGGAGGCGAGTAGTCTAACCTCTACAACACCGCAGCCCTCCATTTGGTTCGAATCATATTGCTATAAAAATATAATATGCTATAAAAATTATTCGCTGACGGATTAAAGTATCAGATACAAGCTCATACAGGAACACTATATCCCACAAAAAAAATTCACGAAGACAAATTTCATTTGTCATACGAAATAATGAATAAAATAAATCTGAAGTTTGGCTAAATAAGTTTACATAATCCACTGCAATTCATTGTGGAGAGTCATTACGACACAGTGTACCTAACTTAGTTTCCATAGCCAAAGTTCGAATGGGCAAGATATACAGGAGGCCCCGTGGGACGAGTGTGTAACGGAGCGAGGGAATGAGAAAATACAGACCAGTGTGACAACTACATATAAAGAAGGGAGCTGGAAGCGGCCACCTCCAACACCTACTCTAGGTATGTCGTCACACTGAACTGTATTTCCTCATTCCATCGCTCCGTTACACACATGTCCCACGGGGCCTCTTTTAAACGACTCATCCTGCCTGTATGGGCGGAAAAAAAGAGGCTGTTTCAAACACGAGACAAAATGGTTTATTTGGCACATTTGGTTGCCAATTATACATTTTCCTTTCTAATACGTTTCAGTGGTGTTTCTGTCAAGTTTTAATATGCGCTGGGAATTTATATTTATGTTATGTTACTTGCAAAAGCTGAGAGATTTCTGAGTCATGTAGTGGGTATAATATCGAATATTTGGAATCGGTGTTGTCTTAAAAGTTATCCCACTAACAGATTGTCACGCTAAGTTCATAATCATTGTCCTGTACCATACCAATAGCTTCCATGCAATCATTAAAATGGGAATTATTTGTTTTAGAAATTTTTTATACGGTTTTGAGCAGTATTTAAACGAAGTCAGTGTTAAAAACTTTTTATTTTGGTGGTGAGTAATTTATCTTGATACCATATGAAAAGACTGATTGTCTCAGCGAAGAATTTTACATAGTGAGTTTCATCACAGTCCAGCGCCTCTTAGGTACCGTATAATGCATAAAAAACTAATTAATTACGAACATTTTGATTTGGGTTTCTTCCTTCGTTTTGGCGGATTTCAAGTACTGCACAAAATAAAAAGACTGCAATTTATTTGTTATTTTTCCTGCCCTCGCGCTTGTCTGTGATAATTATTGTATATTTTCACGCACTGTACTTCATCATAGTTTATTATCCCGCTGTGGCAAACATAATTCATTTTGGAGATAGTATTTAAATGAACAGTTTTTCCCTACAGCAGAGTATCATGGTGTGTTATATTTCACTTTAATAATACTAGGGACCAGTTTGAAATATTTCTCTTTGGTGGCCGTACCATACCGGATGTTCACGAACAAATGATAATAAACACCAAAATGGAGTAAATAAGTTAATTTAATAATTTTTGTTAAATCTTAATTGTTGTATTCGAATTTCATGGTCATGGATAGTAGTTCGCTGAAACATTTTTTTTTTATGATGCAGTTTCAAATCCACATCAATTTATTTTTTCCAATCAGAAAATTTTTAATGTTACTATTTACTCAGTTTGGATTATAATAAGTCATATTGGCGTGTTATTGGTGGTTATTTGAACGTGGATATGTTTTTACACACAATAGTTTTAGCTGTTAGTAATTGAGTCGTCCAGATGCAAAACTTGGTAAATACGTTTTCGGACAAAAATTGGTTACATCTCCCTTCTTAGTCTTTGTATGGCCTTCTATGGGTTAGTGTAATAAGACAGGATCAAAACGCCTTCCATCCTATGTTAACTTGACACCAAAATCAAGCTACAGAAGAAAAGCTGCGTTTATTCATCCCTTTCACAGCGTTTCAAAATTGGTTACGTTCACAGAGAAAATATATCTGTAGAATCATTAAAGTAGTAAAACTTTGTTAATTAATATTGAAACAGATGGATAACTTGATATATCATGAATATATGTTTCTTATGCCTGTTGATATATTAACAGGGAACTACCCTTTTCATTACCTTGGGTTATTTTCAAAGTGTAAATGATGCAGTTGGCATTACTGCATAGTCACATATATTTATTTTCAGTGAAATAATCAGCTGTAAAGTTACTATTGAACACTGTGTACTACATCAAGCATTTTATTTGTTTTATTTATTTTCATTTAAGTTTAATTGTTAGATGATGGAAGAAGGTAATGTACTACGTACACTAAGGGTGCACCTTTCCACAAGTACTGACACCCTCGTACTCAGCACTAAGCATGTGGTTTGACCAGGGGTCTATCCATACTCCTAGTGTGTCTCTCCAGGACACAACCAGAGCAGTGTGCTGCTCGCCGCCCGGCCTTCCTTCAAGAGGGGAATCTCTCGAGACCTCCTCCAGTATGCGGAGTTAACCACTGCCAGCAAGAATGCGACCCAATCGGAGACCAGTGAGAACCCCGTGGTGGGACTCGACCAATCAGCCCGTGCTCCCACTTATTTCCGATGGCACTTGAGGGTTTTCAAAAACTGACCACTCGACGTATGGAGAGTGCCTGAGCGAATAGAGTTAGCTCCGTCCACTTGAAGTGCTGGATAGGAATCAAGTAGACCATCACCGAAAGGTGCACTCCGGGTCATGGTTGAGGAGACGTTAAGGTTTCGCCGGGTATAAGCTTTACACCCATTACATGCAAGTCGCTCACCCATTAATCCCACCCTTGAATTGCCCCAGCTCTGAGATGAAAGATTATATTCCGTCGTTAATCATCCAAAAGTACTTTCATATTTACTTCATTGCCTCCACCGTGCACAGCATTTCATTCATCGACCAACACAGATAGCCAGTCAGGCGGCTGAGCTGTCATCAGCATTTGATCATTACCTTGCATTAGAATTTATTGAACATGAAATCACGGTCTTCGGCCGCAACAAATTGAGTGCCAAGTGGTCCAACACTATGCCAAGTGGTCGGGCCTCGGTACCATCTGTCAGCACAAGCCCTCATGGCAGATACCCTTATCAAGTCACGATCCAAGCTCCAGATATGGCTGGTACAGAAGCAGAGGTTATCAAGAGGTGTTACTCAAGGGTGGAGATGCAGCTATATATATATACCACGACAAAGGTATGTTCCTCAGTGGTCGGTCTTAGGACCGATCCTGTGGAACATACTAAACGATGGGTTGCTGGAGTGGCATCTTCCAGAGGGCTGTGCCATCCTCGGATACACCGAAGACAACTTGAAGAGAAGGCAGCTATGATATTGGCTAGAATCTCAACACGGTCAAGGAAAGTAAAGCTGAGCTTCTCTACAAGTAAGACTAATATCATAATGTTAAAAGGGAAATCACAGAGACAGCAATCAACAAGGTTTGAAGGAGAGGCACGTCATATGTGCATGAATCATGAGAATCTGGCTGGACGAGAAGATGAGCTTCCTGAGACATGGGCTGTAAGAAAAACTGTGATGATGTTCCATAGGCTAAAATAATTTAGGAATACTGAATGTGGCCTTAATTTCCCTACATTAAGGAAAGTATATAAGGCAGTATTGGCAGGAATTGTGGCTTATGGAGCTGTGATGTGGCATAACAGAGTGGACCTTGTTTGACTCAACAGGAAGCTCATCATTGCTCAGAGGGTGGCACTGCTTGCAGTTCTAAATTCCTATATAACAACGGCCAATGTGTCACTTCCGAGCTGGTGGGTGTCTTGCCTGTGGATTTGTTGGTGCGTGGATAAGGACTCAGAACTGAAAGATCAATAATGGGAAGACTATCAAAAGAAGAAAAAGGAAATCAGGTAACATCCTAATTATATGTAAAGATAAGTGGGACAATTCATATATGGGTTGTTCTCATATGGTGGAAAAAATGAAGAGGAAGTGGTTAGTAATGAATCAGTATAATGTGCAGCTGTATGCTGGTCATGGAAATTTTAAGGCAAAGCTGCACAGTCTTGGTATGTTTAATGTCTTCTTGCCGTACTGTCTACAAGTGTCAGGAATATGCTAGAAGAGAGCTAGCCGTCAGTGGCGTGATGACATTTTTTGTGACATATTATTAAATTTTAGGATAATGACAAAGACCTAGTGTATTAAATATTGTAACACGCGGCCGCTCTGCAAACGTGTGAGGCACTGATGATTTATGGATGCGCGCATCCAATCAGTTGTAACAGGAGATGCAGCGGCTTTTAACAAAGGAATGTTTATAAAGCATGTCTGGTATGCCTATCAGGGCGTGTGCCGCTTCCGATCTTGGCTATCGGGTGTCTTTGAGATATCATTGAAGGAATGTTCTGGTAATTACTAGTACCCTAATTTATCTCAGCATGACTCCGGGTGTGTTAAACCTGCCAGATCAAGGCCAGCGATAGTATAAAAGTGCGACAGGCCTTCGAGCCAAGAATTTATGAGAGTCGGGAGTCTGTGCGATTGTGCGACGTCAAGCGATAAACGACGAGCTGGAACAGCAAAGAGTAGAGCCGGAAGTGACCAGCGAGAAGAAAATTTGTGACTGCGAACATCAGAGCAGTGAAGGGTGCGACTGGCAGGCTGGACTATTGAACTGGATGCTTGAGTAAAATGCATTACAAATTATGCCAACAGACTGAATGTGTGTTAATGATGAATATGAGTTAAATGACTATCTATCCAAACAGAGACATTAAGAAGAATGTCAATTAGAGGTGAAATAAACATTAAATATTGCACTTACTGATAAATAAGAAATTGCAATGGTGTAGATAGGTAATTTAATGGTGTAAATAATAGTTGTGTGAATAAATTAAAAATCAAATTTGTTTATTTTATTTTTTATGACCTCCAACCCTCACGAACTCAGATATGTCCCTCAGCCGTCTTGAAACAATATCATGACAGACGGTTATCGCAATAATTATGTCGGCTTGATAATTCACAGTTAACTAATCGCTGACATCTTAAATTAGATCTGAGCCGATTCACACACATATTAGCTTAGCCAGTAAGCTAGCAAACCTCTGATTCTGGCTCAGTATCATTTTAATGACAAAGCTCTTTGATACTATAAATACGTTTGGTTTTTTTTATCTGCGAAATTTTTAACATTAAGCGTATATTGATTGTTCGTGCATTAACTTTTAAAAAATGTGAAATAACGAAGTTATTTATATTACATAAGTTGTTCGGAAAGATAACCAAGCGAGATACATATTAAAATTTGCAACAGTATCTTGTTTCCAAGCCTTAGAAGGAATTATAGTTGAATATTATGTGTTTTTAAATTATTTCTTATATCGCGGCGACATCAAGTCATTGCAGACCCGGCACCTTGGTGAAATCCAGCCGTCGTAGATCCGACATCGTGGCCACGTCCAGCCGTCGTAGATCCGACATCGTGGCCACATCCAGCCGTCGTAGATCCAACATCGTGGCCACATCCAGCCGTCGTAGATCCAACATCGTGGCCACATCCAGCCGTCGTAGATCCAACATCGTGGCCACATCCGGCCGTCGTAGATCCGACATCGTGGCCACATCCGGCCGTCGTAGATCCGACATCGTGGCCACATCCGGCCGTCGTAGATCCAACATCGTGGCCACATCCGGCCGTCGTAGATCCGACATTGTGGCCACATGCAGCCGTCGTAGATCGGACATCGTGGCCACATGCAGCCGTCGTAGATCCGACATCGTGGTCACATCTAGCCGTCGTAGATCCAACATCGTGGCCACATGCAGCCGTCGTAGATCCGACATCGTGGCCACATGCAGCCGTCGTAGATCCAACATCGTGGCCACATCCAGCCAACGCAGACTTTCCATTTTAGTGACGTTGTTCAGAAGGTTGCTTCTCTTCTGAACGTCACCAAAAACAATGGCTCGTTTCCCAATCTCGCCTGTGCGGAGAGATTTGTCAACAGATAATTGGGGTACCACGCGAAAGAGATTTTTTTTCATTCCACGAAACTGTTAAAAATTACAATGCTTTTAACAGCTCGATGACAGATTCTCGATCCAATTGGCAGTCTCGCGTCCGTGGCCAAACTTTTGTCGCCATCGGAATTCGACAACATGCAGAAGTTTTTTCGGACATTGCCAACTGCTCTTTGTAACAAGCAATGTGTATTTCCTACAATTATATCGGTAGCAAAATTTACCCGCCTCATGTAAGATGTACGCAAACTGTCCAAATTCCTGCAATTCCGTAAATTTCATTGTGACGAAAAGTAACTCAGTAAATGTCTCTGCTGAAGATGCAGGTGATGGCGTAACTAGTAAAGATAGCATTTATGAAGTACGACGAGTCGATTGTGATTTTCCTGACACACGCACGAGTATCTCCGACCATTTTGCAGTGACGAAGGTGGAAGAAGTGTCGGACTCTAATACCAGAACATTCGTCTTTCAAAGGTTGGTACCTAGGAATTACCGTCTCGTCGACATCGAGTTAATTAGAGACATAGCAAACTTCTCTGAGAAACAGGAGCCGGGTAGGATCGACAGTAAGATAATATCACAGCTTGGAGGGATTTCGGGAATCCATGGAAAACCGAAATCAAGATGGGTGGACTGGGAATCGAACCCACGCCCTCTCGAATGTGAGTCAAATGGTTTACCACAGCGTTACCTCGCTCGGCTTAGTATTTTAGAAATTTTAGACAAGAACGACTAATTTAAATTGAAGAAACGACATAACTTTGCAAAATTTATGTCACGCTAATTGCCACCTGCTATTGAACGCTTGCCGTCCAAAAATATGAGAATAAAGACGGTCAGTTCAGAACTAAAGCAGTCTGTTTAAAACGGCTCGGATATTTAAAATAGCATTAGAATAAAAATAACACTTTCAAACTTATCGGGACTATGCGATATCTCAAACAACCTTTAGATATCGTTAACAGAAACCTGAAATAGAAATTCTTATTAAGTTGTTAATGTCCAGTTTAAATACATACACACGAGCATAAAATATGAACTTGACTTAGCCCCGTCACTTCTCTTACAGGCTGTTCACGGTAAAATGAGCACTTTATTAGGTCCTCCCAACAGGCAGTATTCACTAATAAATATATCTTAATGTAGCCTCAGTAATTAAAGTTTAAGGGTGGTAAATGTATATACTGTGTTTATTGGTCACATTGAAATATTTATATTAAAATGCAGCAGGAAAATGGAAATAGGATGAAAAGAAAATTTTGGAAGGTCCTTAAAAAGTGCTCACTTTATCGTTAACAGCCTATACACATAAATTGTATGCATATATCACCGAGCAAGTATTTAAATCTGCTGTCTGTTCGTCACAGTCGTGTGTGTGTTCTATTCGTTTACGAGTAGGTCAGCACTACAGCGGTGAAGTTCAGAATTCGTACCGAGCATAACTTTTTGAGAAATTTTGTCGTCTTGGGGGAAAATAGTCCGTTTAAGTCTGCCACTGCTGACTTGAGAAAATGTCCATCAGTACAAAGTCTCCAGGTGGGCTGTAAATAAATCTGTATTTGGTAGGAGAGAATCTCTGTATACGTACAAACCAAGAATCTTTAAGAGTGTGTGGGGCATAAATAAATGCCCAACACATTATCTTAGGACCATACGTTTTTTGAAAGCCAACAGAAAATGCAGGCCTGGATAAGGTTTCTTTTCAAATTTTGTGATCAAATATTATTGTACGACCGATGCATTTATTTTGCACAATATCTCCCACTGCAATTGCGAGTAAACATATATCGCGTACAAAGTATTTCGACAGGAGAACATCGCTCTGGTAAAATATTTGTTTAGAAAGTTATTTCAGACAGTTATGTAGAAGTTCCCTTTCTTAGTTTATCTACAGAATGTTTCAGTAAAAGTAGCAAAAATGAAACTGGGAATAGGGGCCGCACTACAGAAAGTTTTGAGATTGGGAACGTATGGTCCACGAAACCAGCGAAAGGAGACATGGGCAGGAATCTGTCTAACGCTAGTTGACATTGCGTGTGTACTCTGTTGACAGACAGTACTGTACAGAACCACTCCATTCACGGACAAGTGTTATCGTATCAGTTAGTAGCTAACAAGAGCTGCTCAAAGTGATGGCCACCAAGCACAATAACAGCGACGTAAGAGATTCTGCCCCACCCGTCTAAATATCCCATGCGTAGAGACCTGCAAAATTAGCGTTATTATTTAACGGCAGACTGAACTCCAAGTGACTGTGCATTTGACTGACTACTGCCGTAAGCCGACAGTATGTCTGGCATGTATCGCGGGAATCTTGAGCCAATAATGTAACTTCATTATTTTTTTTGACAAAATCATTTAGGGTATGTGATATCCACTTGAAGGTTAGCGGCCTATAGACCCACTGACTGTGCTCACTTATTTATGTGTAAGGAAGTGGAGTTTATACTATTGCTAAAAGATAACGCCAATTGTGCAGGTCTCTACCCACGCGTGTTGCGTCTGTCGTTGATACACGCACGTACTGTGGCAACGTAGGGACGACAGAGACACCTTGCGGATTGTAGGTGAACCACACATACTACGTGGGTCGCCCAGAAATTACCGGGCGTATCTCCTTTAGCTGACCTCCTGGACCACACGTTCCAAATCTCAAAACTTTGTGTGAAGCGCTGCTATTCCCAGTTGATTTTTTTTCACGCTTTAATTTAACACCTGCACATCGCTGTTCCAAAACTTGTGGAATGCGATTCACGTTTACACCAACAATTTACGTTCCACGCACTCTTAAGGAGGAATAATGTCTATGTGATTATGGCTTACTAATATGTACATGTGCAGGTCCTGACAAACACAATATTTTTGAACGACTTGTGTTTTGTCAGCAGTTATAGTGCAACCCTCGACTTCCAGGCATATGTGCTGCTTACAGTTGAGGCTATAGTATATCATATGAAAGTATAAATTTACAAAATAGACACATTTGGCAGAAGATAATTATTCTCATGAATGTGTCCCATTACACCATCAGCTCTCATTCTCGACGTTTGGAGCTGCATTTTCAACGCTTGAATTCAATGAGACCTCGTGTTCTTCAATTCGTGCTCCCATCATGAACTAAATAGTTTCTTCAAGAATTCTATGGCTGTACTATTACACTGCCCCCTAGGTTAATGATATACATCAACCTTATGCACATATCGACGAAACACTTGCTCAGTTCAGCCTCGTCTTTCGCAAATTTCTCATCTCACCATCCGTGAACATTTAATAAATACACTTAAAATTTTTGTGCTTTTACAAGAGAAGTCCTTGGAAGCCCAGCTAGCGAGGAAATCCTTTGTAGATCTATAAACAGTCTTCTTGTAAAATCTGCCAAATATGTATTTGCAATATTACAAATGATAGGCTTGTATTACAACTTATATTATTGAGAAGAGCGGACAATTTTTTCTTCTAGAAAACAAATGAAATGAATTAATAACTGATAATAGGAAAAAAGAATATTTCAAAATATTATTCACAAATAAAAAAATAATAAACAGCTACACCTTCCCATCGCGGGGATTGGAACACGCATACCTTGAGTTATTCGCTCACATACTCTACCACAAGATCAACTTACGAGCTTTACGATTATTTTTGTACTAAACATAGTTTTAAATACATACAAACCAGTAGTGACGCTATTCGGTTAATAAGATTGAAGAGCACATTAATTTCATTTTAAGAGTTCTGTATATATATTAAACACTAACATAAACTGTTAAAGGGTAATAGTCACGTGTCTTTTAAACTGTCATTTTATTACGAGCATTTGAGTTATTTTTAATGTTTCGTGTTATTCGAACTTGCAGTACATTTCTTTTTGCGCAAAACTACACTTTACATAACCCACAGGTTTAGTACAAACTGTGAAAGTGTTTGCCAACAAACACAGCAACATGAAGTCTTAGTCTCAGAGCTTTCTTAATGTAAACATTAAAATAGAAAACAGCTGCGAGCCCCTCAATGTTGTCAAAAAGGGATTTGTGATTGTTAAAGTGGAAAGGTTTTAAGTTTTCGTTTCCTTAGCTTTTACATAAACATTAAATCATTTTACAAAACTTTTCCCCCAATATCACAATAAATGGGTAGTATAAAAAATATAATCCCTTATAAAATATTTTCCCCTCAATTACATTTTATATAAATTTATAACCTTGCCTTCTATATACAGGTTACTTCAAATATACTGTTTTACATAATACATAACTTAAAATGGCAGCAAGGTCCCTCCCCCACCCCTTTTAAAATGTTAACGGTACAGCAGTTTCTGTCTATGTGAGAACCCTGCTGTCTCCCCGAACCTGGGCGAGAAACATCAATTTATTCTTTATTCACAATCATCGAGAGCATTACAAAATGATCTTCACTCCGTCAATATGCGGAAGTCCCGGAAAAGCTCTCTGGTGGTACGTGACTGGCTGGCTGGCGTCACGTGGTCAAGGTGCTGGGCATGGGAGGGGAAGACAGCCCGAGTTTCGCGGGCGACGGCGCCGACACTTGCAGATCAGCAGGCCCTCCCAGTGGACGCGAGGCGTGGTGGTTCGTCACACGAACCCCCGTCGCAGCGAAGGCAAGCCGTCGCAAACGGCCGACACACTTTCTCAACTCGATATATGGTTCCGTTGGTTTAGCTTTCGATCGATGATGTGCGGGGATAGCCGTCACAAACGGCCGACACACTTTCTCAACTCGATATATGGTTCCGTTGGTTTAGCTTTCGATCGATGATGTGCGGGGATAGCCGTCACAAACGGCCGACACACTTTCTCAACTCGATATATGGTTCCGTTGGTTTAGCTTTCGATCGATGATGTGCGGGGATAGCCGTCACAAACGGCCGACACACTTTCTCAACTCGATATATGGTTCCGTTGGTTTAGCTTTCGATGGATGATGTGCGGGGATAGCCGTCACATCCCTCCGCCTCCTGAAGACGACCCTCGAAGTCAATATCGATCATACGTCCAAAAACTTAAGGCGTATGCTGGCCATGCCCTTACCCCAAGCTGCTTTCCTCATGGGACACTGGTCACGTTGTAAGCAGCAACCATAAAACAGACATTCACCAGGGCTCACTCGATGAAAAAGCAGGACATTCATAACTCTTTTTAAAAAGTAGGCTTTCGGGCAGGCGTGCTCAAACTTTGCACAATATTTTCATTCACCCATATATATATATATATATATATATATATATATATATATATAAAATCCCTATAACTTCACTCATTATATGCAGGTATTAAACCTTTAAATATATATGTCTTTACATATTTGTACATTTTTATCTATGCACTCACTTAACTTTTTAGTAGAGTGTACGTGCTTACAAAATTTTTATACTCTGTCTTAACTTTTCCATAACATACAGGAAAAATAATATTCCTTTTAAAAATAATAGCATTAAAATCCTAGGATGCTTAATAAAACATTTATACATTCTCCAATGAAGACAGTATGGAATCCACAAAGAGAAAAGGGTGGAGGACAGCCCTTTTATGTTTTGGGTACATGATATTTTTGACATTGAGAGATATGAACCTTTTCGTATTTGTTCGGAGAATTTGTACTGCTTCTCCTCAATGGCCCGTCAAAGGGGCAGTAGACCCATTGCTCAAAAGATTAAACATTATAAAAATTCAAAACATTCACAAAGTAACCTCATTTCAAGTAGCGGAGATGAACATCAATATTAAAGGAGACCCCGTCCGTTCCCCAATTTACAACAAATGAGATTTGACTTTGTTTTTTTATTAATCTGTTTTACTTTTTTATTCATAGCAAATTCGCAAAATCGAATAAATATGCTTTGTGAAAGACAACACTTCAAAATGTACATCCTTATGCCCACATGGATTTCTTTAATCATTAGAAATTCTATATCGCCTCGAATACATTAAACATTGGAATGTAAAAAATTCTTGTAAAACCAGTGGCTTTCCAATATACCACTTTTAAAATTTTACCTGTCCCCTGAAATAGAAATTAAGTCCAACAATGTTACTTTAAGTATTTTTATATGTTATGGCCACATTCACAAACGAAGGCCAACTGACTAGATGACTAACATAAATATATATCTGAGAGGACAAAATGTTAGTGGCTGTTCTCAAACACCATGGCCAACACCAAAAGAAATTACACATTCATATAAAAATGAATAAGTACATTTAAAGGGACACATTACTTCCAAAATTTATGGCCATTCAAAATTACAAAGGGCTGTTAGTGAAAAATTACAACACCTCAATAAGTGATGAGTCCTTCTGAAATAGACACTTTACACGCAGCATTTCTGGCCACTAAACATTACCAAAGCCAATTAGTGGGAAAAATTATTATGCTTTACAAAAACGATTGTCTTTTTATAATGAATACTTTATTCACAAAAGTCCTGGCCATTCAAAACTACAAAGGTCAATTTGTGGTGAAAAATTATTATGCCTTACAAAAACGACTAAGTGTTTTTGTAATGAATATTTTACTCACAAAATTCCTGGCCACACAAAATTACTACAAAAAGTTACTACGGTCTGAAAATTATTTAAGTCCTTCTGAGTATTTAATTATTTTTTCAAAAAAAAATCTTTAAAGTGACTTACCAGGATCAAGGTCATTAATGACTCTACTTTAAAATTTAATAAAAGATTGTAATATCAATAGAGAAAACTATTCTCGAATCTTGTTATTTTTTCCATCATGGAAGAACTACTATCAAAGTTACCCTAAAAGGACTCCAAAATTATTGAGTCATTTCTGGAGACTGCCAGAATAACCTACCATTATGTCCTTTTAAATTTCATTTTTGGAAAATTTACTTAACTCCATCAAGGTGATTCTGCTGATCCTCGGAGCCACATTCTCTCTCAAACGCCAAGGATTATATACTATAAACAAAATACACCCCTGGAGAGAAGTAAGAAATATTGAGCTAATCACGTTGCTCGAAACCCCTAACAGCACACTACTAAGGAAGTGGAAAATTATTATTATTTTTTATTACACTGCCGCCTGGTGACATACTTTTTTTTTTTTTAAATCAGCCAATCAGAGTCCACCATTGAAGTGACTTCTGCCTGGCAACAAGCTGGGTGCGGCGGCACGCTGGCGCTGACGTCATCCTGTAGGTGGAAGTTCTCAGAAGTGCCGACTTCCCTGGAAGTGAAGGGCGCGCGGGGGTTCTAATTGGCTATCAATGCCACACGACAGGTGACAACCGCCGCATCCTTAGCCGACCCGCGCAGTCCCTGCCCGGCTAGCAGGCACGTACCACGCGCCCTTTTGCAGCTACTCTTCCATGTCGGCCACCTGCAGCTGACGTTCAGCTGCCGCCAAGCGCTCGTATCGTTCATGGAAATTGCAGGTTGGTGCCAAGGTAGAATAGATTTCTAGCATAGTTAGCTGAATTCTCGACTCTGGGCTGCCAAAATACGTGCTTCCCAAGCACGCACGTAGGTTCTTTATTTTCCGGTATCGTGTCAAAGGAACCTCAATATCTGAAACGGCCCGCGCCATTTCACAGCCAACTTAGCACAAAAATAATCGATTTTAGAACTGAGGTGGTGATCTTCGACTAAAGTTAAATCACCCGGTTTTAAGGTTACGTCTTTGTATAATACGTTACTTTTTTTGTTCCATTTTCTGATTATACATAATTAAGTTAAGTGTCACGTCCGCTTATATTTATTCCAGTTTTTTATTATTCACATTTTCCTCGGCTCTCAAGATCTCGCTGTTAAGAGCCCCCCCCCCCCCCCTCCCACCCCCTAAATCTCTTCACTCGTTCACATTTTCCAAACAAATACCGTGAAGTGACCTCACATTTATTAACAGGTGCACCAATCCTCCCCAAAAACACCTCAGCTGGTTCATACTTGTGTACACTATGAATCAAATTATTGAAACACAAAAACAGTAAGTTTGATACGTCATCCCAGTGACGTTGTGTGTCTGACTGAAAACCGTGTAAGGTAATATTAATGTTACAGTTGATCTATTCTACTAAATTCACCTAAGGATGGTACGGGGCAGTCAGAACAATTTACCCCCCCCCCCCCCATATAAAATTCATATCCCTGAATTCTTGCGACTAAAATACGTAGCGTTGTCTGTTACTACATATACGGGTGCGCAAAAAAAAACCATATATATTTGCAATACTACTTTACAGATCTCAACTGCTTTTATTGTGCGTAACGGAGAAAATAAACAAAATTTGCTGAAACTATCTATTCCTGTAGGACATAGACATAACCCGAGCTACTCCGGGGCAACGAACCCACGATATCTAAATACACACGTTCCCAAGGATACGTGGCTACCGTACCCGCATACTACCTTTCTGGTTTATTATGATTTTTCGGTTTAGCGTGTTGGCACGTGTCACAACTTTTTACCCAGCTTTCGAGGTCGGTACATACTCCTAGCTGCATGAAAATTTTTAATACGCGACAGATGGTATCACCACGCCATACGTATCTTATCACCACGCCATACGTATCTTCCATAATAAGAGTCGTGATAATATTTTAACACCATTGCCCTAAAATTTTCAGGTATAAAAACTCTGAATTTTCCTCGTCTCGTCCACTCGCCTATAATACCTTTATGAACAACATAAGTTGAAGTTCCATTCTTAATCTCAGACAAAATTTGCTGACATACCTGATCAACTTTTTGATGCTCTTTAATGTCAGTAAATATGCTTGGCAATTTTTGTAGCGTATTCAATTTTGAAACGTCTGGGTTTCCTACAACTGGCCTTGACAGCTGACTATCGTCGCTCGCTACACTCTCTACAGATGCCCCATTATACACCTGCTTGTCGCCTTGCTCAAACTCTTCGGCGCATGCGAGACAGTAGGTCCGCTACCAAATTATTGACCCCGGGAATGTATTTCACATTAAACTTGAAACGGGCCAAACTTACCAACCTGCCTGCCAGCTTTTGTGATTCTAATAACCAACTGAACGCTGGCGTAGACTATCGGTACAAAATGGCCGCCTTTCTTTTGAAATAAGTATGCTCCTATTGCTACGGAACTAGCACCACAGTGCAAAAAAAATTCTTCAGAAAAATTCGGTAAATGCAGAACGAGAGGATTAGCTAACATGTCCTTCAATTTTTGAAAAGCAATTTCGTGGTCATATTTTCCGTTAAAACGGCACGTTTTTTTCTTTTCAATTTATTTAACGGCTCTGCAAGATTTGAAAAATTCGGAATGATGTTACCATACCTAGAAATCTTTTCACTCCCTTTACATTTTTAGGCTGCGGGAAATTTACGACCAATTTCCTTTTCCGTATCTGTTCGCAAACTACCCTCTGAAATTATAAATCCCAAATAACGCATGTGTTGCTATGCCTAACTTATATTTCCGCATTTACCGTTAGCTCGGCTTTTCTCAACACGTATAATACCATCCGCAAGTGTTGAAGATGTTCGTCTAACATATTGCTATAAATGCACACGTCATCTATGTACGTGAATACAAACTCGCATAGATATTTTCCTAATACGTGAGTTAACACTCTAGACATACACTGGGGTCCGGAATTTGCTCCCATCGGTAAATGAGTCCACTGATTCAAACCCCACGGTGTACAAAATGCTAACCGTGCCCTACTATTGGGATGTAGCTCACACTGTAAAAATACTGCATTTAAATCAAATATTGTGAAATACTTGGCCTTCTACAAATGTTGGAATATCGTTTCCATGGCGGGTAGGAATCGACATACAATTTTTTTTTTTTTTTTCCCTATAATCGCGGATAACTCTATACTGTCCCGGGGTTTTCTTGGGAAGCAAATATGACTGACTTACGTACAGACTTATGGAATTTTCCACGAGTCCCTGCTCTTGCCAGTCTGTGATCAAAATTTCAAATACTTTAATTTTGGGTGCTGACACACGATACGGCACGCCCGCTACGGGCTCTTTATCTTCCAATTTTAATTCTACTGGAATTTCTTTACGATGCCCTAACTTTGATGTAAGCACATCTTTATATTACGTTTTAAGCTGTCCTAACGGTTTCACTACCTCTTCAGAATGCTGAAGAAACTGGATTTCCCCGAAATTAGAAGGTTTTTACTTGCAACTTTACTACTGTTTCTGGGTGGAAAACAAAACCGTAATTTGTTCTTTGCTACGTCAACGCATTCGCGCGTATTACCCAAAAAATCGATACCTAAAACCAAGTCATGTGACAGACTATCAACGCTAGGCCTACTTTCCGTAAAAAAAAAGTTCTATTTTCACTTTCATCACAGCTATTATGCTTAACTCTATCAACCCTCCGTCGGCTAAGGAAAATACCACTGACTCGCCCCGTTTTAACTGTACGTTTCCCAGCGGCGCGTCCCGCGTGATTTTTTTTTTTTTTTTTTTTTTTTTTTTTTTTTGGCGCTCCCTTGCCTTGTAAGTGTCGCAGAAGCTCCCGAGTCGACCACACCGGACATCATTAAATTTGCAATCACAAGCTGGACATAAAATATACCAATTCTGTTACATAGATTAGTGTTTTTCACGGCGCCTATTCCGGCAGCTTTTCCTTTTAAGGGACGATTAAGTTTAATGTGACCAGGATTACCACGTCTAAAACAAATAATTTCTTTTACAGTTTTACGACCATCCGACCTTACACAACCCTTTCGGAATTTACTATTACGTCTAATTGCCCCCCCCCCACCCCCGTTTTCAAGCGGTTTTTTTTCCTGTCACTAACGGTTTTCTTCTAGAAACATTTTCCCGTTGAGTGGTTAGTTCTAAAACGAATTAGACACTTTTGTTATACTTTTTCCTGCACAGAATTCTCTTCAACCTTTCGCACCTCAGTCGTCGGATGGTTAGTAGGAGAACAAATTTGGCATTGCCGTTTGGATGTTACTACTTTACACTCTCTCTGCTTACAATCGCCAATCGTTAATTCCACTTTACTTACTAAAGCCAATAATTAATTTAACGTTTTGGTCTTTGAAGCAAAAGTAAAATATTTACTATTTTCCGGCAACGGATTAGAAAACCTCATTTCCACCAAATACGCTTCCGCGCACGGCAGACATGACACTTCTACCCATCTAATAGTCTCGCTGACAAACTGCTGCATTGACTCATTGGGACTTTGAAATCTTTCCAATATTTCCATACGTTGATGCGCTAAAGCTATTGGTAAACCCTGCTGTCGTAACATTGCCTGACTAAACTCACTAAACGGCATACGTTCATTTATCACCTGCCCCCACTACATTTTGCAAAGGCTCTGGCACTTTGAACATTATAGCTACACATAACAGCACGATCTCACAAATATTAAGTGATGCAATTCTAGCCATTTGCACCAAAGGTTTACGGTTGACTTTAAGTTCAGGCTGCGCACGACCTCAGAACCATCCCCTAAGTGAGGAGGTAAATACTTTGTTTACTTAAAGACTAATTGCTTCAGACTCATCCACTTGTTGAACAGCTACGTCACCTTTCCTCACGAAGTCCCGCATTAACTGTTGCAGAGTCTCAATGCTGTCGTCCGGCTTGAACGGCACCCCTGCGTCGGATAGACTTTTCTGAAGGGCGTCTTTAGAGAGGCGACGGATCCACGATGTACGGATACCTGTAGAAGTCATTTTGTGGATGAGTTAATGTACCACAGTTAATAAGTCACTCTTACGACCACTGGAGCAAACCCAAGGGAGTTTTTGCTATTTCGCCACTTAGCAAAATTCCTAATTTTATTTTCCCCTTTCACTTCTCTACATTGAAAAAGCAAAGTGGTGCAGATTTCTCTATCATGTATATTCCGATGTTTGCCAACACACACATGATGAGGTATTAGTCTCAGTGCGTCTTTAATGTAGGTGTTAAAATATAAAACAGCTGCGAGCCCCTCAATGTTGTCAAAAAGGGATTTGGGTTGGTTCAATTGAAAAGGTCTTAAGTTTTCGTTGCCTTTGGTTTTATATAAACATTAAATCATTTTACAAAGCTTTTCCCCCAATATCACAATAACAAGGTAGTATAAAAGATACAATTCTGTATAAAATAGTTTCCCCACAATTACATTTTATATAAAATTATAACCTTTCCTTCTATATACAGGTTACTTCAAATATACTGTTTTACATAATACATAACTTAAAATAGCAGCAAGGTCCCTCCCCCCTCCCTTTTAAAATGTTAACGGTATAGCAGTTTCTGTCTATGTGAAAACCCTGCCGTCTCCCCGAACCTGGGCGAGAAACATCCATTTATTCTTTATTCAAAACCATCGAGAACATTACAAAATGATCTTCACTCCGTCAATATGCGGAACTCCCGGAAAAGCGCTCTGGTGGTACGTGACTGGCTGGCTGGCGTCACGTGGTCAAGGTGCTGGGCATGGGAGGGGAAGACAGCCCGAGTTTCGCGGGCGACGGCGCCGACACTTGCAGATCAGCAGGCCCTCCCGATGGACGTGAGGCGTGGTGGTTCGTCAAACGAACCCCCGTCGCAGCGAAGGTAAGCCGTCACACTTTCTCAACTCGATATGTCGTTCCGTTGGTTTAGCTTTCGATCGATGTGTGGGGATAGCTGTCACAAAAAAAAAAACTATAGTCCATTCACGGTTACTTCAGACTTTTCTGAAGCCCTGTTAAAGTTCTACTTCCAGGATATTCCTCCTCCTCGTACAAACTAAGCTCAACTAATCCTGGGGAATTACACCAGCGGGACAACGCACCACATTCGTGCGCACTCAGTGTAACGATATTTTATATAAGGTCTATTTCTCTCTGGGTGCTACCAACATACCTATTATCTCCCTGATTTTTATTCAAATTAATTATTAATGGAGAATTATAATTTATAGAAAAAATATAAATAACATTTCAATTTAACAGAAATAAGAAGTAACTTTTAAGAACAGAAGTATAAAACGCTTGTGATACAGGGCGTATTTAGGAAATAACTAAACACGTTATACATGGGGAGATTTTTCAAAGGTTTGATTCAAAAAGGCCGAAGAAACCATGAATGGACTATATATATATTATATATATTATATATATATATACGGTTTTACGTTGTTGATTGTCCGCCATTTTTCTTGAGCTCTTGGAGACAGGTCAGTATAGTACAAACATTTATCGAGGTCTATTACAAACACGACTTTTGTAGTTTTACAAACAAGTAATTTTACACGAGAATTTTTTGTACTATTGCAAATATTTGTAAAATTTAAAAAAATAAACCTCGTTAAAAATTACAGTTTTTTAACACTTTAATGGTAGATATCTCGTGGATCTCTCGCAACCAATATTTAACACTACCGGAGAGTGGTTTTTTTTTTTAAATCGGTTAAAGTATCTTCAGCATGCAAACCCTGTGCATAACTATGGCGACTGCAAAAATCGTGTTGTAAGGGTGCGAGACATGTCTAAATACTCTTGGGGTACACAACTGCGTCTGGAAGCATGTGGCGATTGTAAACTCGTATCCCTGGAAATTTGGTAGATTTATTACATGCCAGTGCCTTAAAACTGGAATGTCTTTCATTTATCGTATGTTCTCGTTTCTTAATAGACATACTTCATACTGTTGGTTCTAATATTCACAACCGTTACAGGGCTGGCTTGCATACTTTTTAATATGGGTGCGAAGATTCATCATACAACCAACTTATTACTCACCTCACTTTCCAGCAGTAATTTATACAAGTGAAGGACAACATAGGTTATATTCAGTTGTCTGAAATATTTTACCAGGAGTTTGATTTCTTTCTTATCTATACATGCAAAAACAATGAATTTTATTCTTTGTTTTTGTAATTTTGTAATTTACATACGTTTTTATACATGACGACCTCAAGGGTGATGTATGATGTGGTTGCAATGATTGAATAATACAAAGAAGAACTTTCCCCTAATAAAGTGTGATAAGTTAAAATTTTAGAAAATGTATGTCCTCGCCAATGGTTTGTGCACGCTGATAATTACAGTGTATTCAATCCAGTGTAGCTCCGCTAGGAAAAAATTTCTGTACCTTTGGGCGTACAAGGTCTTTTCAACCTTTCTGTAAGAATTTTTTTTTTTTTTTTTTCAAAGTTTGGCCTTACTGACTTAGAGATTAACTTCAGAAAATCATCAGATTCAGTCTAAACAAGCCAGTGCCTGGCCTGAAAGTACCTGCTTATAAATGTGGTGAGCACTCAAACAACGGAACAATTTCAATTTGACTTCAGCCCAGCTGCAGTCGTACTTTGCCTTGCATTGCAATTTTTAGTTATAAAAACCACCAGATAATGTGAACAGAGCCATGCTACCGCTATTTTTCTGTTATAAAAACCACCAGATAATGTTAACAGAGCCATGCTACCGCTATGTTAATCCTTTCGTGTGTTTCACATTTCCATGATATAAACTGTAATTGAAAATGTAAAATTTCAAAAAAATAAGTAAGCCATTAACGAAGCTTGCAATGTAATTATATTTTCATTTATTTGAAAGGCGCGAAAAAAAAATGGAATCGTAATCCACAAAGCTTTGGAATGGACAACTTTTGTAATGTAATTTCGGTAAGAAAATGATGTAGGACAAAATGAAAGTTGAAAATATTTACGTGACATTGTAATTCCACCACTGGAAATGTCAGTTGAACCGCTGTTAGAATTGTTTCTGCAAACTGAGTACGTTATTTTGTTTAGTAACTTTTTTTTTTTTTAGTTTTGAATCTGTCACAAAGGCATATGGCATAATGAATATCACGAATAAATACTCGACAACTGAGAAACAAATCTGAGACTCCATTAAAAAAAATTTTTCTCGTGGAAGGCTATAGAAATTGCGATTCTGTAGTCCTGAGGCTTCTGACAAAATTTACAAAATTATACCAAATTAAGCGCATGGTTCCACCATGCCTCGCGTGAACACACGCGGCGCTGCTTTTTGTCATGGAACCATAGCAAACGTTACGCTAACCTATACAAGCTCGTCCGTTAGTCGTTGCGACTGACACGCCAGGTGCTGAAAACACGTTGATGTCTTCAAGCTGCCATCCCACATGTCTACATACGTGTTCTATAGGCGACAAGTCTACAGACAGAGCTGGACAATGGTAGGTGTCGACAGTACAAAGGTAGTGGTGGGAAACGTGTGTTGTATGTGTTGCCATCCCACATGTCTACATGCGTGTTCTATAGGCGACAAGTCTACAGACAGAGCTGGACAATGGTAGGTGTCGACAGTACAAAGGTAGTGGTGGGAAACGTGTGTTGTATGTGTTGCCATCCCACATGTCTACATGCGTGTTCTATAGGCGACAAGTCTACAGACAGAGCTGGACAATGGTAGGTGTAGACAGTACAAAGGTAGTGGTGGGAAACGTGTGTTGTATTTGTTGCCATCCCACATGTCTACATGCGTGTTCTATAGGCGACAAGTCTACAGACAGAGCTGGACAATGGTAGGTGTCGACAGTACAAAGGTAGTGGTGGGAAACGTGTGTTGTATGTGTTGCCATCCCACATGTCTACATGCGTGTTCTATAGGC
Organism: Dryococelus australis; assembly: GCA_029891345.1. Lineage (NCBI taxonomy): Eukaryota > Metazoa > Arthropoda > Insecta > Phasmatodea > Phasmatidae > Dryococelus > Dryococelus australis. The sequence continues at coordinate 19,598,357 of CM056997.1, read as the reverse complement.
GACAAGTCTACAGACAGAGCTGGACAATGGTAGGTGTCGACAGTACAAAGGTAGTGGTGGGAAACGTGTGTTGTATGTGTTGCCATCCCACATGTCTACATGCGTGTTCTATAGGCGACAAGTCTACAGACAGAGCTGGACAATGGTAGGTGTAGACAGTACAAAGGTAGTGGTGGGAAACGTGTGTTGTATTTGTTGCCATCCCACATGTCTACATGCGTGTTCTATAGGCGACAAGTCTACAGACAGAGCTGGACAATGGTAGGTGTCGACAGTACAAAGGTAGTGGTGGGAAACGTGTGTTGTATTTGTTGCCATCCCACATGTCTACATGCGTGTTCTATAGGCGACAAGTCTACAGACAGAGATGGACAATGGTAGGTGTCGACAGTACAAAGGTAGTGGTGGGAAACGTGTGTTGTATTTGTTGCCATCCCACTTATCTACATACGTGTTCTATAGGCGACAAGTCTACAGACAGAGCTGGACAATGGTAGGTGTCGACAGTACAAAGGTAGTGGTGGGAAACGTGTGTTGTATTTGTTGCCATCCCACTTATCTACATACGTGTTCTATAGGCGACAAGTCTACAGACAGAGCTGGACAATGGTAGGTGTCGACAGTACAAAGGTAGTGGTGGGAAACGTGTGTTGTATTTGTTGCCATCCCACTTATCTACATACGTGTTCTATAGGCGACAAGTCTACAGACAGAGATGGACAATGGTAGGTGTCGACAGTACAAAGGTAGTGGTGGGAAACGTGTGTTGTATTTGTTGCCATCCCACATGTCTACATGCGTGTTCTATAGGCGACAAGTCTACAGACAGAGATGGACAATGGTAGGTGTCGACAGTACAAAGGTAGTGGTGGGAAACGTGTGTTGTATTTGTTGCCATCCCACATGTCTACATGCGTGTTCTATAGGCGACAAGTCTACAGACAGAGATGGACAATGGTAGGTGTCGACAGTACAAAGGTAGTGGTGGGAATCGTGTGTCGTATGTGCACAGGAACTATTCCTTTGGGAAATTTCTCGCTGTCGGCGCGTCTGCAAGGGAAACAGGTGGTCGCAGTGTCTTCTGAACGTACTCCCGTGCGACCACACTGAGAAAAAGTTTTTTTTTAATCAAAGGAAATTTGTTTGGAACAACCAGTTTAATTGTTTGTATATGGGGTAGTTAAATATTTTGTTGTTGAAACCAAATAATTTTTGTCGTTCGTTTTTGTTTGTCATGAACAAAGATTTGGTTCGTGCAGTTAAAAGATTGTTCGGCTATTTATAGATGACAGTTTCGTTTAATGTAATAAACTCACCGGAGGCGAGACCGGGAATCGAACCTACATTAGCTGTGGCCTAGTGCTACGCGTTATAAAACTCGGCTAAACTGAGTACTTATGGTATAATGACGTTTTAAATACATACATTTCATGTACTGGCCAACATGAGCAAATAAATGTTTCAAGTTTTGCAGCTTTCATTTTTAGTTCCCTGTTGAACATGTTTTTATTAGTGTGTATATTCTCGTTAAGCATCAATTAATACACTAAAAAACACTGTTACAATTGTAATTGTCACAAAAATACAAACAAACTCTAAAGCTGTATTTTAGAACGAAGGCAATCAAATAAGTAGCCTAACTAATACATACATATTATTCAACCAAATAATTTGTTGACAGTCTAATTTACGTTGGCCCAACACAGAAGTATTGTTAATTAAATCGTGTATTTTGTTAGAGGAACAAAATTAATATGCAGTTTTTCAAGTATTGTGTACTGAACATATAATTTTGCTGGGGCAACTAAGAATAATTTTTGCCACATACAAACAAATATTTGGTTAGTTTTTTTTTCTCTCCACGAGTGTTACCCTATGCAAGATCGAGAAGCAAAGGAGATTCCTACCCACGCGAAGGGTGCCAGCATATCTGGCAGTGCGCCGTTCAACAATAAAGTCCAGATTTGTGTATTGCCTAGTGTTCATCCATACTCGATTACAAAAGTATTGCAATAACTGTCATGACGAGTCCAGATCTTGTCTGGAGGCGGATGCCACTCTTCAACTGTCCATGCCACTCAGTTACGACGAAACTTGTCTTATTTTTATAGCAATAAATGTACATTAAAAAAAATAATAATTTAAATTTTTATCTAGATACATTATTTATTGTGCTCTCAACACTTTGAATTTTCAATCACACATTGAATAATGCGTTAATGATCCCAAGTTTAATTATTTAAAAATGTGAGTCATCGTAAACCCTCCAGGGCAAATGTCGTGTAAATTGACTCGTGTATTTCATTAGTATTGTTATTTGCCAATAATTTAATTCAGAGATTTTATTTTATGATTGTAGGCGCCATGCATTTTTGCGGGAATTCCATATACTTCATAAATGCACGAGTTCTTTGTCCTTTGTGGTAGGTGAGTGAGTGTTTGCCTCCTCCAGGTCGCTGGTTCCCTGTAGTCCCGTGTAACTAGTCATACCGTCCTCTGCAACTTCTACTCGGTAAATGAAATTGATGAACATTCATTTCACCCTGCGGCGGTCCTCTGAGAAGTGCGTCTGGTATTTCATGTTTGTTCTACTTCTGGAGCCTTGCGTTCAGTCCAGAACAAATTAGCGCGCGTCGTTGTTCGCGTACATAACGAGGTCAGATTACAAGTGACACGAACATTTCTCATGATGAGTATACACGCAGACGGGTACATACAAAGCAGAAATCTGGTGAGTATACACGCACACGGGTACATTACAAAGCAGAAATCTGGAGAGTATACACGCAGACGGGTACATACAAAGCAGAAATCTGGAGAGTATACACGCAGACGGGTACATTACAAAGCAGAAATCTGGAGAGTATACACGCAGACGGGTACATACAAAGCAGAAATCTGGAGAGTATACACGCAGACGGGTACATTACAAAGCAGAAATCTGGTGAGTATACACGCAGACGGGTACATACAAAGCAGAAATCTGGCGAGTATACACGCAGACGGGTACATTACAAAGCAGAAATCTGGTGTTTGTGGCTGTTCTACATACCACTTGTTCTTCGCAACGAATGCGAGTGTTGAAAAAATTTTAGTTCTGGAGAAATTAATTTTACTACAGTTTGTAATATAATCTAATAACGTTTTCTTTTTTAAATGCACTCTAAAATTGACGCCCTTCGAGTCAGATCTAAGCAAGGACATGCTTTCTGCAAGAACAAACCAAAGACCAAAGTCGTAAACACACAGAATCAAAAATCCCTAAGGGTTAATGGCTTAAAAGGGTCAAACAGACTAACTACCAGGCACACACATTGGTTATGAAAATTGTCTATATTGAAGTATCCCTACCCGTAGTACATAATTACACAAGCAATATAAAACATAATACATCTACCTTTCCCCCACATCTACAATATGACTATGGAATTTCCTGGCGTACATTAGTAAAAGATTATACATGTGCATAATTCCGTAAAATGAAAAAAAAAAAAAAAAAAAAAAAAGTCTGTTATTATTCCCTTTGGGTTAAAATATGATTACAAAAGCCTGTAAACAATGTCTTTAATATTTGGTAGGCTATTAAAACAGCTGTTATATCCTAATTAAATTTTCTTTTGTTTTCGAGAATATACTGAATGGCTAAAACACTTCATTAGAAGCCTATTTTACTAGCCCCGGAAAACTTCCTTCCATTAAAAACTTCCACACATTAAAGCTTTAATTCTTTTGTTCCTTTGGTGGCAAAGAACAATTTTATTCATTTAATTGGAAATTCTAACAAATACATTATACTCTCTTTGGGGCTTGCAAGGGCATCTGTCTCAAAATATACGGAAACTTTATGCACTTTGAATGAAAGAATACTTCACAGAACATTAACAAAAGTGAATTATTTTAAAACTTTACATACATGACAATTTCTGGATATATTATATATTTTCCCCAAAAATACTACATATCTTCAATATTAAATGCTAAGTACTTTAGCATTTTCGGCATTAACACTCCTTTATGCTTTAAAAATTTTAAATTGACAATTTTGCAATTCGAAACTATTATTCTCTTCAAGAGTTTACACGGGGCAATTTTTAAGTGCTAAGTTCTGATATCGCCAGGAAATTCTTATATCTTTCACGGTTACCAACACCCATTTCTACATAAATCTGGCCTTATGGCCCTAATGACATTACTTATCTCGGCTCTTGTAGTGCAGTACTGTCCACCCCCAGCGGCCAGGTCTCTCTCTGCCCGACCAATCCGCTGGAAGGATTATTTATAGTCATAAATCCGACAGGGGAGAACCACCCCACCAAAAACCTATTGGGTTATCCACTCATCCCAATACAAATTACTTATTACTTCTGGAAAATACAGCGCTGCCCATATATATATATATAATAAACTAATCTTAAAAAAATATTGAATGTTCTGGTGATATAACTTTATTTCCAGCACAGCAGTGCCCTCTTTGTGAATTTCTGAACGGCCGCGGGCTACTACCTCCGGCGTCCACCTACTAGCGCTCCAAACGAACATGCCAGCAAACAAAACAGCGCCTTGCGTCGGCCATTTTACAGTCGTGTGTGAGTGCGTGAACCAAGCGGTCGTGCGTGTCTGGGCATAACCGCAGCAACAGGTGTCGTTCACTTCCGGCGTCGGCACGCTTCTCTTCAAAAGGTAGGGAGTCTTCGTGTACAGTAAAGTAATTATGTAGTCATGTTCGGGAAAATGTCGCGTCACTGACGAACAGAAGCGCTGGGCCGCGGGAGCCAGCCGGCCGGCAAGGCGGGTGGACTCCGGGCTGGCAAGTTGACGGTAGAATTGGCGCGGCACGCAGGCGAGACTTCTAATGCCCGGTTGCACCAACGTCTTTCCCGATCCGAGATCGAATGATCCAATTTCCAAACCACGATCCAGTTTAATCTTGGTTCTGTAAAATTGTTGCACCAACGATATTTCATTATTCTGGATTTTGCTATTGATTAGTAATATATATATGACGTCATGTAAGTAGGCGTATTTTTCACCATAAATAGAACTAGATGTGCGATGTTTTATCTGTTTTAACTGTACGAATTTTACTGAGTAATATTCAAGTGCTTATAATGTTGTTTTAATTTCCCAAGAAAATAATGAAACGTAGTTCTATCTGTTGTATTTTCAAACTACATTTGTCGACAATGGCTGCTGATCTCGGTTCGAGATTTCAAACCACCAACTTCGGTGGTTCAAAATGAACTTAATCTAGATCTCCAGTCCAGCTCTGAACTCGAATGGCGCAACGGTTTACTGTGTCGATCTTAGATCCGATCTCGGATCGATTTTCGAACCACGATGGTGCAACCGGGCATGACTCCTGAGACTCCTTATCCGCTCCATATCAGGTTGGAACTTCTCTCCAATTGAATCAGTAAAATTCTACTGATTATTTGCGTTGCTGCTATTGGCTTATTAAACAGTAATTCTATTGATTTATAGTGAATTGCACTGGCCAGGCAGTAAAACCTAAGTGTATTCCACTGACTTGCTGATAGATAACAACTCACAACTGCTGATTAGTTAAAATAATTCAGCTTATTGAAATCACTGATGCAGATTAAGAGCGTGAGAATTTCTACGCTTAACTTGTTCTGTCAATCTTTCTCATTTACGTCACTTCGAAATATTGCCTGAGATTATGATGCCCCGTAAAACAAGAAAATATAGAAAATTTATCGAGAATGATTTCAATACACACCCTTGGTTGTTTAATAAAAAACCAGTAACAAAGGCTTCTGACTTGCTAAAACACACGGCACAGCAATAGTAATAACAGCAACTTGAATGGAATTGAAATCCTCAATGCTGATTCCATATAACGATGTGTGAGTGTCGCAAATACGTAATCGGCGACTGTTAAATGGAATTGTATGAAAGTAACTTTTGTGTATAATACTGTACTAAGTAAGGGTGAATAGTGATTAGCGCGGCGTTATCTGCCTGTGTTGGTTGCGATGGTAACGAGTAACGTTGATACACTATAGAACGGCGATCTCGTCTTCTGTGCAAGGTTCCAAATATTGATCCAATCTTCGCATGTAATAGCGGCACTGTCACATGGTCACACAGTGAAATGGGCTTTTTTTTAAATTTTTTATTTTCCACAATATTTCAGTTATAGTGTGTTTTGGATTATTGAAATGCATACTAGTTACATTAAAACCCCAATAAGAATAATTAATGACAAGTAAGAACACTTGCTTACATAAAAAAAAAAAATTTGTAAGTAAGTGCTTGGGGAAACAGCCGCAAGTTTTAACGTCTGCGTTAGCGGAAAATATTTTCTTTAGGATATGGGAATTAAAGAAAAATACAGGCTGTTCACGGTAAAATGAGCACTTTTGAGATAAGATCTACTTGTATGCACGTTGTGTACTCTTCCGCCTTATGTTAATTTAAAACGGCAATGGACTTCATCAACTTATTCATACGTTTGTAAAGTGAAACAATAGAATTATTAGAACAGTACATATTTTACAAATTTGCTCATTCTTACACTTCGGTGAATTAAAAGCAGTAACCGAAGAAATAGTTCAAGTTATCACAAATCGTTACCTACCTAGCACTTTTTATTCGATGTTAAGATATGGAACTACTTTCCATCCATCGTTACCAACTTTACTGGGCGCATGTCACCGCCCGTTAATATATACGCAGGCAGGGGCAGTGACGTTTTTCTAAGATTCATGTCAAAAGTGCTCACCTTATCGTGAACAGCCTTTAACAAAGTGTGTATTTAACTTCAATGACTTGAATTGACAGATATAGACGGCGTGCTTCGTTTGGCAGCGAGATATACTTCCCGGAAGTGTTCGCCCACGACGGCACAAATCGCCACGGGCCCCCACCCCGCACTCTCGCTTGCGGGGCGACAACTCAAGTTCATGCTGCCGTTTTAGTCGCGTGCTGGGTCGAATGACGCCACGTTCATTTCAATCGTCTTGTTAGTGACGGAGTCGGAATGCATGGTCGCCGCGTAAACTTTACACCGCGCCAGGGGCCACGGAGGCTCTAAAGCGATTAGCACACTCGCCCCCTCGCCAAGGCGAACCGGGTTCAATACCCGGCCGGGTCACCGGATTTTTGCAAGCGGGAATCGTGCCGGACGATGCCGTTGATCGGCGCGGGTTTTCTCTGGGATCTCCCGTTTTCCCCCCGTCTCTTCATTTAGGCGCCTCTCCATACTCAATTCAATCGCCCCCGTCGGCTCTCAAGACATCGCTGTTAAGAGCCGCCCAAATCTCTTCACTTTACATCCGCGCCGTTCCCATCTTTCGTATTACATGCGCCGGTCTGATTTTAAAAACTTATTCACGTAAAAAATTTTTTAACCTCGTATCGAGTTTACCTAGTCTAGGCAGAGCTATCGGAAAAGTGCAGTCCATCTTTGAAAAACAGAGATCGGTTATTGTGCTTCTGGAATTTGCGCAAAACTCGTAATTCCCTCTATGATACACCCCTCACCTTCTTGTAGCGGCAACTGAATAAAATTTGATTAATTTTTGCCGTCCTCCCTAAACTGGCTTGGATTCTCATCGCTGTTTTCCAGAAGCGAAATTGTACCTTGGTAATTTTCTTGCTTGTTTGCAACCTAAGCATAAATTATTTCTGTTGTAGTGACTGTGCAAGTCTTGGAATACCAGTTTAATTCGAATTTATTCTGGAATGCATTTAAGAGGATATTATTTCTACTGAAATTCAAAGTTTGGTCCCTAAAGTTAAGTCCTCGCGGACGATTTCCGGTTTCCGCGAAACCAATTAGTCAAGGAGATTGAAGTTTCACAATAAAAGCTCGCCCGAATAAGAGCAAATATAATGAATTAAAATGTTTAGAATGTTAAATCATAACGGGACATTTTATTTCTATTTTAATATATTGAAACAACTTACTGGAAGTAAAGCAGTGTGAAATAAGTGTGCAACGAATGCGCCCTGCGTAAAATTTTGTTAATTTTAGGAACCAACGAACATAACTACTTTTATTAAAAGCATTTATGTAGGAATCATAATTTTCTAGGGACAGTTATTTTGAAGAAACTATTTATCCCCCCCCAACATTGCTAAAGTATAACTGTATGGGTTTTAAGAGAAAACTATAGAGTAATCCATTGCACTTCTTCCTATAAATGGTTATCAAAAGTATTTTGTATAACTGTTCATCCCTCGTTTTATCTTATTGTCTTTAAAAATACTTAACGTTGCAGTAAATTTATTCCAAACATGTTTGTTCATCACATACGCGGGGAAACATGTGCCAGCGCTTAGCAGTACACTACATTAATCAAGACACAGAGTACGTTGCAGTAAATTTATTCCAAACATGTTTGTTCATCACATACGCGGGGAAACATGTGCCAGCGCTTAGCAGTACACTACATTAATCAAGACACAGAGTACGTTGCAGTAAATTCATTCCAAACATGTTTGTTCATCACATACGCGGGGAAACATGTGCCAGCGCTTAGCAGTACACTACATTAATCAAGACACAGAGTACTGGCAGTAAAATTTCACCAGCACAATAGAGACGGTGTCGAAGTAGAATGGCTCAACATACGCAGGAAAGACATTGCAGTAGGAGGCAACCGGTCGTGTGTCCACGTGACTCTGAAACGAAACCCTCCGAAGACTTTCCGAGAAGCTTTCTTGAGCGGGCTCGTACTTTTCTTGCGACAGCCAGAGGGTCTGTATGATCCAATAATTTTATTCAGACATCAGTCTGCGCATTCCTTCTATGTACGTCAGTGTCGCCCCGCCTGTGTCCACTATACGTTGGATACCTCGTGTCACCGGCATCAATACCAGACACTGTGATTAGGGCCTTTGTAAGTGTTCCGACACTACGCAGGCTACCATCAGACGTGTAATAAATTGAAACTCTATATGATCAATAAAAACCTTTAAGTGTATAGTTTCTTATTTCTCGTAAAATGTAATTACGTCAGTTAATTATTCTGGGAAAGTTGTTTTAGCCATTACCATCTATTCGTAATTTCTATTGATAATATTGTAATGATATATTTTCTTGCTCGTCAAATGTGTTGTTCCTTCGGCGACCATTGGCATTATAAGCTTAGTGCTCTGCTGCTTCGGAATCATTTATTTGCTGTTATAAAATATTTCACTGTCATTTTCATTTTATTTTCATTTGAGATTCTAAACGTTAAACGACATTTTTCACTTCACTTCCAAAATAATTTATAAAGGATTTTATATTCACACAAAAATTATGTTCAAACCCAGTGTAGCAATTGGACCTGCTATTTACATTCTTACGGAAAATTGAATAATAAATATTTCGATGGTTTGTACATAAGTAAATGACAGGCATTTACGGAAATCGAGAACTCGGCTTCTAATTCGTGTGACATTAATAAATTGGTTATGAGACAATGCGAACTTCAAGTTAAACGTTCAAGTAAGTACATTTTTATACCTTATATTTTCCAATCCTTTATTAAGTCAAGGGATATTCGTGAGATGTGGCTTAGTAGTAACAGCAAGAAATTACCGCTGTGATCCTACCTTCCTCTACATAGGGGCAAAAAAATATTTTGAAGTTATTAAAATCTTAGATGGTAGGTATGCCTTGACGTCTCGTTGACAGAAATATCATTAGAGATGACACCAGAAACACTAATGACAGTTTCACGTACACGCTTGCTTTACCCGTGACTCGAACCCAGGAAAACTACTATCATAAGCTAGCGTGCAATCAACCGCATTGCGGAGTTCGAATTCGGAACGTCGCCATCGGATTTAAGTAGTTTAATGTTTTTAATAACGGGGTTTACTAACGTTAAGTATTAACAAACTAAGTGTCTGATCCAATTAAAATACGTAAGTTTACATAGCCTAGCGTAGAGTTGCTCGTGTGAAGAATTTAATGGGAATCGGCTTATTAGTCTCTGAGATGAGGCATAAAAACTTTATTTTTGGTGCTATCTTGCAAAATGGCCAAAAAGGGTTATGGATACGATACTTCTAATAGATAGGCTTACTGTCAGCATAAAAACTTTGGTTGAGTTTGGCTGAGTTAGGTTAACTTGTTTAAAAGATATTACAAATTTCTCAAAATATTTATCTGGCTATCGTTTCGAAAATGAAGTTCTGACACCACTTCAATTATGCAAGTTTACCTGGTCTTCTGTAGCACTAACGGTGAACAAAATTTGGTGGAAATTAGTTGAATCGTTCCGGAAATACAGAAAAAAGTTTGATTTCCTCACCTAGTACTATTTAGAAGGAAAAAAAAGGGGCCGTCAAAAGAAGATTTCTGTACGCATAATTGATATTTATAATACATTTTTTTATGTACAAAATGTGGTTAAATTTTGTTGAATTGTATCATAACATATAACTTAATCAAATAATTTTTTATTTTGATGCCATTAAATAGGTATGCTGCATCTAAAACATGCGAGTTTACATACCCTACTATAGCATTACTTGTATGTAAAATTTGATGGGTATCAGTTAATTGGTCCTCGATACATGGCATAAAACGTCAATTGTCTTTCATGTGACGGCCTTCATAAATCAAGTCAGAAAGTTTAAATAAGTACATTCCATTATTTTCGTAGATACAGTATACGAAGTTAAGTTAAAATTGGCTACACAGTTTTGTTGATATAGCACACTAAGCTTTAAGTATTTTCATAGCTGTCGTTCTGAAAGTATGTGGCAAACTTAAAACATAGAAATTAATATGGCCTACCATAGTAAAAATTCTTAGCCAGATTTGGTAGTAATCGGTTGATATTTCGCGAGATGGGACATAAAAACATTGACTATTCGTCTTACAAAAGTTTTACAAAAGTGGCTATGTGTTGGCATATATGATGCTTGTAATAGATCCTTTCAGCCTACAGAATTTGGTTGAAATTGGTTGAACGGCGGTGTTAGATATGCCAAATAAACCTTAAAAATTTGTACGGCCTCCATTTTTAAAATAAATGGCTAACTAAATTAAATTACATAAGTTTACATGGCCTACAATAGTATTACTTGTCAACTTTGGCAACATTTATTTGTGTAGTTTTAGAGATATAACGTAAAGGTTTTATTTTTTAATATAGTGATCTTCCAAAATGGCGGATTAATAACAATGCTTATCTCTAAATTAAATGACTACGTGTTGCACTATCAACGTACAAAATTTGGTTTAAATAGGTTGAATGGTTCCAGAGATGTAACGTATTATCATAGATATTTGAATAGCCGCCAATTTGAAAGTATACACTCGGTATGGCCGAAAAGTATAAAGGTCAGATATTCTTACTCAGTACTAAGTTTTGCGTGTATACCAAGTTTGGGGAAATACAGTTCTCTCGTTTAAATGATATATATTTTTTTAAGGGAGGGGCCGCACACGCACGCACGCAAACTCGACAGGGAAGTGATCTCATCAGCATTCTTTTCCTTCGGACAGTAGGCTTAAAACGACGCCATAAATATTCATAACTCATTTGAGATTCAAACTCACGATCCTTCTTGATCTATCCTGGAGTTTCAGCAAATTACGCTTCACAGATCAGCATATTTAGCTGTTTAAAATTCTGGGAAGGACAATGACTGACGTGGAAGCAGCTAGGACGATATAAAACTCGAAGTTCTTCGCACAGTGTCCATTTTATTTTGTTGCACACACATTTTATAAGTTACAGTTTGCTTGCAAACTGTCATATTAGGCCAATCAGAAATGCCAAAAAAAAAAAGTTGTCTTATCCGAGTTTATTATAATGCGATGAAACTCAAAAACAATGGATTATAAATAATTTCTTGTTTTCATACGTCTCCTCAGCACGATACAATTCCACACTGCTGTCGTACAAAACCTTTTCAATGCTGGCATTGTGAAACTATCTTTAACTGGATGTATGCAAGGAGTCGATTATAAAAGTTGCTGTAATTTACTGGGCTAGAGAAGGGCCTACGCGACACTGGACTAGTATCCCGTATATTTGGCATGTCCATATATGTATGCAAATACCATTTGTAGAAAAACTGCATTGTAAATAAATTAAAAATCAATCACTTTTATAAAGTGATCATTGCCACATGCCTTACCAGAGTGTTGTCAGGAGAGACCAAATCCACGAAAATATAATGGCAGTGAAACGTGCCTGCAGGTATGAAAAAACGTATGTCTCGTTTATATGCTATTGTGTCTGGCGAATGTATTCTGGTTGATGGCAATAAAGGATCCATGGAGAGAGTTGCAATACAAAATAAATTCAAATTCCATTTATAAAAATCGTTTATTTATTTTCTGTATTATACTTGAAACAAACTAATTCTCACACCTCCGAAGTCAAGCGTCATGGAATATTAATTTGAGTTAAAATGGACTCGTGTATATGTACGAGTAACATGTATGTCCTAAGCATATAAGGAACTCGCAATGGTATTTGTGAATCGTAAAGAATAGTTATTATATTTAGTGTGTTATATTACAGAAGGAATCCATAACTGTTAACTTTTCACTATGTAATCCGACTTGAACATTTGATAGTTATTCCGAAAATAACACCTGATTCGTAACCATTTATGTCACTGTGTACTGTGCACAAAACGATTCTCATTAAGAAAAATGAAGGGGCAGAAGTATTATTAAAATGTATATACAGGAAAGTGTATTTTATGTGAAGTTTGTAGAAGAAACTGCATCATATGTTCATAAATAGTCTTCATGTTAAATAAAACAAATATATGTATTAAAAACATGTCATACACTGGCATTTTAGATAAAAACGACGTAGCATGTAAGGCTTTTTCCAGGCGTAAACGTGTTCTTAGAATTATTTCAAACAATGAAGCTTCTCGTGTGACCAGAAATCAGAACTACAAGAACAAACTGCCAATAAAAGTGTGTACGAAACTTGTCAAACGAGCGTTGGAATAATTATTCTTGTGTGTCATTTCTTCTTGTGGTAACAAACGTGACTCTCATTAGGAGTTCCTGGTTTCGAACCTCGGCTGACTGCATTGGAGGAGATTTTACTCCACTTTATTTTCTGTCCTTATTCCAAGTAAATTTCGGCGTAGTTAATTATTGTGTGCTTTCCCGATTACCAATTAATTGCATTAATCCCCTTATTACTCTCTGAACATAAAAAATTATTTTTTTCATAGTGGGATGGCATGTTCCTGATGCGCTATAACACATGTTTGTTTAGCGCCTGGGGAGGGGGAGGCGGAGGCGGGGGTGGATGGTGACACTGTAGTCCTCTGGGATAAAGAAAATATATCTGTTCAAATGGAACTTATTTGCTCTTCTCGGAGGTAATAAAAACTAGTACCTCCGGGTTAGGTGCAGATGAAGCGCTGGTGTATGCAAGGGGGCGAGCCCAGCACATTTCCTATATGCGGTCATATTCCATCAGCCCTTCCACCCCCCCCCCCTCCTCCACTAACTCCTCCATCGGTTGTTCCCGTGCGCGACCTCTCTTGTTTGCCAACCTGTGAATGATACATCCGAGAGTTGGCTGCACTGGTCCGAACCGCTGAATAACTCTACCAACCCCCTCCAACTCCCACCACGTATAAGTTTCCCCACCCAACCCACCCCCATCGCACCCTTTTTTTTTCATCGACGCTCTGCGTGCGCTGGCCAGCGAGCTCGGGGACATTTAAATGATTCGGTGCGTTCAGGCGACAAATTGCATTTTATGATTTAACGTGTGGTTGCTGATGGGGGTCGCGGTGTAGGGGCGGGCGCACGGGTGGGTAAAGGGGTAAAGGCAGGTGGTTCTACAGCCAGAGTTCACCAGGTGAGTTATTCCGAAATTATAATGCTATATATTTCAATTAGGGGACCACTGCTAGAAGGGAAATTATTTTGTACACTAAATGAAGTTGTATGCCTGAAATGTCCCGTATTACAAACCTTACATGAAATATATTCTTGTCACAGTTTGGAGACATAAAACATGACACATTAATTTACAAACAGGAGTTGAATTAAAATGTTTTTGTCAATATTAACAGCAAGAGAACTGGTGATATAAAACAATACAGCCTTGGCGACACGAAAAAAATGGTAATTGACAACAGAGTTGGAATTATTGGTGACATGTGGCCACATGTGCTAAAGAGCTTAATTTCGTAAATTTTAAAGTTTTCTGCAAGAAATGATAAGAACGCATTTCCCTTCTGAATTTCTTCCTGACAATTTAACTTATTTACACGGGGTAGTTTATACATTATACTCTGTAATTTAGAATAATTTCTAACGGGAATATATAATAATATTGATTAATTACATTAGAGATGACAGCAGAGATCTAGATAAAAATTGTAGGAATATATATATATATATATATAGTGTTACATGACATGGTGCAAGTAAAAGAAAAAACACTCAAATAATTTTCAGGAGCACTTGGCGATGCTTCCATTACATGATGTGTTGGACTCGATTGTTATATGGGATGTTACCATAATAATTGAAGATAATGTGGAATAAGATTCTTTCAAATATGTTTGGTGAAGTAGTATGTGTCTATTTGACACCAATTAACAAATGACTCTCTACAGGAATCAATTTCAGCTTATTATTTTAAATGCTAATTTTTAACTATTGTTTTTGTAGGCAGCTTCAACTTGTGCTATACTGAAATAAGCTGATAACCTAGTTACTAATGGGAAAAATAATGAGACCTTCATAAGGTAAAAGCGGAGCAAAAACGCCAAGAATGAGTAACGCACCTAAAGTTGAATACGAGACTATTATTAGGCCTAACTAAGAAACAATGACGCATAACCAAGATAAATTTAGCTGGAAACTACGTTTTTATGAAGTGATACTATAAAACTTTTTAGCATTTAACTACCTTTGCGGTATTTTAAAGGCCAAAATTAATTCACATGCTAACAAATAATATTCTGTTCAATTTGTGTGTAGTTACTGGACTGTCAGAGTAACGGCGTCATAAGCATGAGTTAAGTGATTACAGATCTACATCAGGCATTACATTTCGCCAGGAGATTACCTCCCGAAACACAATTAATTATGAAATTGCTTTATTCTTTATATGGTGTAATTTATATTCATTCTAGTTACTGATGTGGCCCATGCCCTGATTGCTAGGCTTGTGAGATATTGACAGGCTGACTGGGTATCTCGCACCACACTGCTATTCAAAGGAGTTCACCTCCATTTTCCAGGCGCCCTCACAGTCCTTCAAAGGCTTTATCTACCGGATCACACAAAGTACCAGCTATAGAGAAGAAAAATACTGCCAGCAGCATTGACGGGTACACGTAACGAGTTTGACCTCACTGTGCACATAGTGTATCAGGAAACTGTGAGGTTGTAGCTGTTAAAAAGTTGCTAATGCGTGTTCGAAAAGCCGTAAGTAATACTCTTAAAACAGAAACACGATTATTAACGCCGTCTCATCCCTTGCTAGACGCCTCAAGCCGAAACAATGGGCTTGTTTAAGATCTATTTTATGTTAAGCGGAATGCGGGAAAAGAACT
Source organism: Dryococelus australis (assembly GCA_029891345.1). Lineage (NCBI taxonomy): Eukaryota > Metazoa > Arthropoda > Insecta > Phasmatodea > Phasmatidae > Dryococelus > Dryococelus australis. Next base: position 19,582,832 of record CM056997.1, on the reverse strand, counting down.
TACTTTAAGATGTTCTCCTCTAATATATCGTAAAGTAACACGTTGTAATAAGTATTAAGTGAAATAAGAATCTTAATCGCTCATCTGTGCTCCGTAGATATCTGCCAGGCAGCAAGCTACCTTCGTAGCGTTTTTCATAATTATGATTGCGAACTACTTGGGATGTCGGTTAACATCATGTAGATGTGTTAGCCGTACCTGTGCCCTCTCACGTGGCAAGAAGATCGTCCCTGTAATTGTCAGAGACCAATAACTCTCAACTAATCGTGCCTAACACAGAGTTGGTACGTAAATATTTGCACCACACTATAATCACAAGATCGCGTCACTGTCAACTTTAATGCACATTAACATGTTTCTAAAATTTTAATAAAAATATTTTTGCAGCTCCTAATTATAGTTAATTAATCCATTAAATTCGTTTTTACGCACCAGATAACGATTCAATAATTTCACCGTAAGTAAGGAGATGGTATATCAGGCAATCGTGTTAAGATAACACTCCAAAGCAAAATATCGTTTAAGATAGTATTTTATTATTGTCACAAGAACTTGAGCTCCCTTCAGTCGTGTGATAGAGCCTCCCGACTGAAGTAAACTTCTGCCATTAGGAACACCCCGCATCCTCCCCAAAACATGTTAATCCCACGGTTCTGATATTCAGACAGGCCAGAAACTTTACAGACGCGCCATTTATCACAGCAAGCCCGCGACAGCAGGATAAACATTTCCATAATAAGGGAGGATCCAAAGTTTCTGAGGCACCAGGCCGTCCTTGTGGAGTGGAAATGTGTCAAGTCAAAGTTTACTTGGGTGAAATAACGTGAACAGCCACGTAGGACTGGATATCAACTTGTTCACAGTGCGCCAACCGTTGATTGCAAACCACGAAGAATTTCTTCAAACATTCTGTAGTTTTAAAGTAAAAATAAGTGCTTTACTAAGCTTTATGCAGTTAGTAATAGTTTAGTTTCCTTTAAAATAATTATTTTTCAACAGTTATTTTTTGCAATGACTGGCACTCTAATATTGAAATTACGTCCCTTATTGCACATTCGCTGACATCCTTGTGTACAGAGGTGCGGAAAGGAACAGGATTTCAGCCATCAGAACTTAAGGTCCCCGTCTACCTGTGGAGATTTATTCCACGTTCGAGGCCAAGAAACGGGAGCGATTAGGGCGACACTGTCACGTGCATCAAGTACGCCATCGCCTCTAAGCGTGAGATTCTCAACTGTCGTACAGTGTTGTCGCACTATGTGTACCTATGGGACTTTCAGCGGTGACCCTGTTATTTTATTGGTGAGACGTCTCTACAACAGTTCAAATGCAAAGCCCTTGAGTAGTTTAGTAATTATCTGATGCGTATATTTTGAGATACAGTGCTTTGAGAATGACGTTTTTAGCAATTTTGGAGTACTCTGAAATGGTGTATCTTATGTGCGTCACGCACTTGAAAACACTCAACAGTCTACGTCTGAGAGAGTGTTTTCTTTTCGTAGATCGGAACATTGGCCACACACTGAACAGTTTCGTAGAAGAACGAGTGTTTTAAGCACGCTGCAACACAGATCATGTACCAGGTACGCGGGAGCCGTAAGTTATGTCTTGTGTATGATAGGTGTGCCTCAATTCTAAGTGTTCGTCATAAAAATTAAATCGTGAAATGTAAATGTATATTTACAAGTAACAGCCCTCAGAACTGCCATATTTACTTATTGCAACTTAAGCAGCTTTTTCTTTAAGTAAAAATATTAACTTCGGTGTTATTTGATGCTAAATATTTATATGTAATGGTCGTTCTCTCCTTCAGAAAGACTAGAGTTCTGAATACTAATCCATAAAAAAGTAGATTTTCAAATGTACTGTACTCTCGTTCTTTATTTTAAATACTTTCAGGCCAAAAACTTTTGTTTGAAATAAATCCTCAAATAATCATCTTATGCAGAAATATGTGCATAAAAACTTAACAGTTTCAAAAGAAAAATATAATAAGAACAGAGGCGGAGGATTTTCAAAAATGAAATTTGGTTGCGTTAGTTATAAATGTTGAATTTTGACCTAAACCGTCTATCAACCTGACTGCGTACTCTTGTTACACTGAGATTAAGAAATTGTTCATGGCACCATATATGTTTACTTGGAGAGTATTATTTGACGTCGAAAAACATTAGATTAACACGACCAAACTGCTCTTGCCCTAAAACATCTGCATACATACTCTTGAAACAAATAAAATTGTTAAAAAATATGTGTTGGGCCAGAGACCTTTTTGGTTGTTCCGAAGTAATCATTGTTTATTTAGAACACACGACCAAGATGGTTGATGTACGTGTCTTATCATGGTAGGTTCAAATCACTAGGTTGTTTCAAAATGAGCAAATATTTTGTTCCCATGGACAAACTCTATCAACACACTCAAATGGTTTTCATTTGGTTGGCTTTATACTATTTGAGATTCTTTGTTCTAAAATATAGCTTGGCAGTTAGTATACAATGTATGTCACAATTCGAATACCAGTAGTGATTTTCAGTATGGCTAGTAATACTGGTCTAAATAATCTTATCAATATCGTTTCACGTGAACGCAAAGAGAACGTTATATAAAACTGAATGTTAATATGTGTGTGTGTGTGTGTGTGGCAGATTTATATCCCATTGTGTCTGTGAGACTGATGAGTCGGTGAGTAAAGCGTCAGACTTATGACTCAGCGCTACGTGTTCGTCATTGTACAGTTATCAACTGTTTCTGAGTTTTACTCAACGGCGTCAACATTTCGCCAGCATAATGAAAACTGTTATTATTTTACATAATCTTTTGTGAAAAATTGTTTGCTAACGACATTTATTTCTTTCAGTTTCAGACGTTGCAAGGTGGTGAGCCTTCAGGAAAATAATTTGTTCACCCTTGCGGGGGTTGTCCAATTATAACATAACCCTTCATTAAACCATACAAAATATGTAGTAAACAAATAAACATGAGTATATATCTGACACCTGATAAATAAACAATAACCATGGATAACAGGTAAACAATCACAGCTCGTAGGAAATGATCATGGTCTCAAAATGGAAGTTTTCGAGGTATTAAGCAAGGTGAATAGATAAAATTCTTAGAATAAGACAGTTTTTCTGTAAAATATTTCACGTGAAAGCAAAAAGGTAATATATAAAACCCAACGTTTATTTCTTGTTAAAAATATATATCACATTATGTTTAATACATCGTATGTATAATTGGTAAGTCAGTGGGTAGAGCACCAAACTTCCAAGCTAGTTCTTTGAATTCGAATCTCGGTTGGTTCTGCGATGGGTTTTAAGTTTTACTAATTGCCGATTAGGATTCGACATATAACTAGGATACCAAAAATTGTGAATATTGTTATAGTTAAACCATTATAAATCTGCGTTAATATTCATCAAATTAATTTGAAACGTTCTAGCAACCACATACACAATAGTATTTCACTCAAATATGTGCAGATGTGTTACTGCAAATAAATATGGTGAAAAATTTTATTTTTTCCCGTTAACAGTATATGTTTCAGGAATTTACAAACTTGCTATTTTTGTGGACCAAAAAAAATGTGTTTCTTTCTAATATTTCTTTTTCTGAATGTGGAAACAACCAAAATTGTTGATATTTTTTTCCCCCGTCCAGGTCACATATATCAATGGAATAGTGTCGCCGCACAAAATGTTTAAGTTATAATACTCGGCAAGGAGTATCATTGGCGGAGTATCTGCATATTTTAGAGGAAATTGGGGAAAATTTCCTGGGTAAGAAACAAGGAAAATACAACTGTCATACACACATGTTAATGCTCAGTCATAAATGATTAAAACATAAAAAAATATACACATACTTAAAAAAACTTAGAAACAAGACTATGGTTCACAACAGTTACCAGTTTATCACGTTGTACAAAATCCATTCGACTCGGTGTGAAGAACGCGAACTAGTTGCCGTATATAAGAGAGACTATCCAAACCAAAATGCTTGGTCACGTCTGCAATTCCAAATAACTTTAAGTATAAGAATACTTTTTTTTTTGGTAGTTGACTTTTGGTTTTTGCCTCGCGTTTTTTTTATAGTTGCGCGATATATGCAGTCTGTATAGTATTCCCTTCCCTGGTGACTCGGAGAAGCACTCTTGCCCAACCCCCGCGAACACAAAGGCTGGTGAAGGAAATCGCGAAGGTAATATTCTCCCCTTTATCCATTCCCGAGGGACATTGCTTCTTCCTTCATCTGCCTTCTGTCATCCAGTGCTCGTCCGTTCCTCCTCGGCGAGTTCCGGGGGTGGAATGCACGCTGCTTCCGGTTCCCGCGACTTACGCCAAGAGGTTGTTGGGATGGATAAGTATGGGGAGGGGAAAATATCAGTAGGGTGTTTACATCCATCCAAAGGAAATGGCGGAGCCTCCTTCCAGAAGGACTCAGCCGAGATTCCCGTGGGTTACAACGTGGGATTTATGAACATACTGTCTGCGTGGCCAAGTCAGACCGAGTATTGTCGTGTACCAGGATAACTTAAAATATGTGTGGGGTTTTAGTAGTTCATGTGTGGATTCCTCATGGCCGGCACAGTTATGAACCCTTTAAAGTCCAGTTTTTCTTTAATCCTCAATTATGGGTGAAATTTGTGTATGTTTTCATTTCGCGTCTGATAACAAATCTTCTTTACGTTGTCGTATATTTGAAGTTATGAATCCTCGTTATTTTGCTTTCAATTGCCATTTTTTCAAAGGAAGTTAAGAGGTATTACAAGTTAACCAACTATGTGGGTCTTTAATATGCTGTGTAAAGTAACTAAGAAATTCTTGAAGCCAAGATGTTTCATAAAATACCTGTAGCGCTTATGTGTGATTTTTCACCGGTTATTAAAATGTATTAGTGTGTTTAAAACCGGGACAGTTAAACAAATGATCAGTTATTTTAACAGCGTGTGTACATGTGTGTGCTTGCAACTCTCCAGCCCTGCTATTGACCAAGAAAAATCATTTTTATTTTATTAATAATTAGAAATGCACAATTTTAACGAAATTTGAGTTATATTAACCAAAATTCTTGGAGCTTGTACCAAAAAGCTTTCCATCTAGTGTTCTAAATAACGCAATTTGTGCAATATTTTTCTTAAATCGGTACTACAAAATTTTAAGACAGTAAATATTTGTGTAATTCTAAATCTGCCAGCCAAAACTCTAGAAATACACTGGTGGAAAATGAAAAATGACCACCAATATAGCGGTGACGTAAAACACCATACGCCCATGGAGCACTGATAGAGGGCAGCATATGCAATGATTAAGAGTAGGAACCGCGTACTAGGCATAACACCGCTGAGCCCAATACAGCTGTACTTGACCCGGTGAAGAATAGTCTGTTGTTACAAGCATCGGCCTGCGTGCAATAATCATTATGGATATGTCACGACGGCGTAGACGTAGACATGTCACGACGGCATACACTACGGCACTTCGTGAAATTAACGGACTTTAAACTAAGTCGTATTGTGGGCCTGAGGGAAGCTGGATGGACCTTCCGAAGAATTTCCCAACGCTTAGGACGTGAAGTGTCCGCTGTGCATAATTGGTGATGCCGGTGGTCCAACGATGGTGCGCATTCTCGTCAACCTGGTTTCGGACGGCAGCGGCTTATGGACTCCCGCCTGGACAGCTGCATCTGATGAGCAGCCATTGCTGATCGCACGACGACCGTCTCACAGATTAGAACCACTGTTGCGCCCAGGGTGTCAACTAGTACGTTCACCAAACGTGCCCTGGACGCTGGGCTATGATCAAGGGTGCCGCTCGCCTGGTTTCGTCTCACACCTCATCACCGTGCAGCCCGCCTCGGATGGTGTCGCGAACGACGCAATTGTAGGGATGAATGGCGCAGAGTTAGGTTTAGTGATGAGACAGATTCTGCCTTGGTGCCAGTGATGGACGTTCGCGAGTGCGGCGTCAACCAATGAGCGGCAACAACCAGTGTGTATACCGCAGCGACATACGGGACCAACTCCTGACATCATGGTCTGGGGGGGGGGGGGTAATAGCGTACAATAACCGTACGCCTCTGGTGTTTGTTGAGGGAACACTGAACATCATCCAGCTAATTTTTTTGCCGTCCCTACAACGCCTAAAAGATTTCCTCTAACAGGACAATGCCCGTGCACACACGTCTCGTGTTACCCAACGCTCTCTCGAAGGGGTTCGTCAACTTTCCTGGCCAGTGCCACAGAGCAGGAGCATCCGCAGGAAACCCCACTACTCCATGACAGTGACCTTCAACTCCCCTTCCTTTCATTCCACTCATTTAAGCAAAATGAGTCTTACCAAAAATCTTCAGGCAGCAGATTTTAAATAGCAGAGTACAAACCATTCCCTGATATGAATTGGAATACAAGATAATTAACCACCAAAATTGTGAGAAATGATTCAACAAACTATTAGTTTTCTTGTCCTTTATCTCCGGGCTTATTTCTTTCTTTTCTTTTCATAAACTGCCCACATTAAAAAATACAAGCACTATAAAAATATAAATAGCCAAACAGGCTCTAAAATGCGTTACAATAATGTTTATTATGAAAATTACATGAAGATGCTTTTAATAATGGGCTGCCGCTACAACGCATGTTTAGCTCAAATACTGTAACATTGCAAAATTACAGAATATATTAAAAACTTACCTTAGAATTTTTCCCTATACATACAATATGAAATGACCTCATAAAACATGGCAGGACATGCCTTTTTCAAAGTTATAATGTTCTCATCTTTAGATCCCTATTCACTCTTTCTCCCAAAACGAAAAAATAAACTCCTTTTACAGTCAGGAAACACGTCGACCAGGTTATTGAGGAAGATTCCAGAAAGTTTCTTTGGTGCGAGTCCAGTAACATTCAAATCTTGTCGACGTCGAAGGTAGCGTCAGATGGTTGCTAGACACCATCCATGCACGTTGGAAGGAGGGTGGGCATAGGCAGGGCGAGGGGATGGGGACAGCCTCAAGCCTCAACGCCGACAGTCTTCGCTCGCCCGCCAAGCTTCGGCGAGGTGTGTCGGCGACAACTTACGTTGAAAACGGGTCACCAACCAGGTAATCCTCAGCTCCCTCGTCGATGTATCCCCGTGTCAGGACGTGCAGTTTTCTGCGCTGATGTTGATGCTGGATGCAGGGTGTTCCGGCACCGTCACGCCAGCACGATCACTCAACATTTCTCCCATTGAACTTGCGCGGGGAAATGATGGGACGGCGTTTGTTGCGGCCTGTAACACCGGCAACAAACCTCCGCCAATTGTAACAACAGGTGGAATTAGCATGGAACACTATTCCCCCAAGATGACATCCGACGCCTTTGTGATCGTCTCTATGCACGACTGATCCTCGCTAAGAGCGACTACACAAGATACTGCAGTTATTGTTTAACACACTCTGTAGCCGCTGTTCATACGTGTACTACCCTGTGATCATTATCATACACAGTGTAAACCTATATAATTATTCAATACATCCTCCATTCATGCGGGATGATTGCGTCCGGGTGTTCATTTTCAATTGCTTCACCATTGTACCTTCTTAAGGTATGGAGTATGTATATTATTAATAGCTGCCAAATTTGCTGCTTTAGAATTTTTTAAATTCTAAAAAATAAAATCAGCTAAATTATAAGTAGAAACTTACACAAACACCAAGTTATTAGCAACTGCATAAACATAAACGAAGTGTTACGACCGTGGTCATTTCTATAGCCACGTATATTTTCTTTTCGTGCAAAATGTCATCGAATATCACAAAAATCTGCGGCCGCTGGTTGGTCATTTCAAAAATAAGTAAAAAACTTAGATGAACTAGGATTTCACCACGCCAGTCCAATCAGAAAACTCCCTTCACCCAGCCAAATCATATATGATCATTAATTTGGTGGGAAGCTAGATCTTGATGCAGGAAAAAGTACTATCAAATTTTAAGCAGAAGTTATATTTATTATAATTAATTTGTTCATAATCTGTATACGCTTATTAAATATCACGACCTTTTATCGTAAAGCATGTCATAAAATAACGGGTCATATCTTAAGAAATATTTCATGTAACATTATGAAAACAACCCCAAGTGAAGTTCAATATTCGTCAATTAAGACTAAGAGTTTTGTATTACTTTTCTTTGTCAGTTTTAGAATAAAAGAGTTAATTTATAAAAAAAGATAAGAACGTTATTCTCTGTAAAGTTTAGAATTAAAGACAAAGGAAGGTTGGCATGGACTCCGGCTTGAAATATTCATAAATGCATGAGCTGCCATGTAAGGTAAACAAAAAAATTAACATTATACAGAATGTATAAAAAATATTCATCCCATTTCACAAGGCTATAACTCTTACATGCATGCTATTGAAACTTTCGGGTTAATTTTAAAATACACATGAGAATACAAAATTCTAGGTCACCTTTTCACAAATGTCCAATGTTCTCTCCATTGGACACGCAACATATTTCTAAACAGTAGTCAAACTCGTCCCATACTCGTGCAAGCATGAGCACCGCGTTGGCTGAGCGATTAGCACGCTCGCCTCCCATCAAGGTGAACCAGGTTCAATACCCGGCCGGGTCACCGGATTTTTGCAAGTGGGAATCGTGCCGGACGATGCCGTTGGATATCTCACGTTTTTTTCCCGCCCCTTCATTCCGGCGCCTCTCCATACTCACCTCGATCACCTTCATCGGCTCTCAAGACGTCGGTGTTAAGAGTCGCCCAAATCTCTTCACTCACTTCACTCACTCGTGCGAGCATGCCAGGTTTTACCGCAGCCACGACAGGGACTAGCACAACTTTCAAATAACCATGTGATCCAAGAGAACTGATCACCCAAATAGTAGTGCTTCGAAGCATCGATTAACCATCCAGGCTCCTACAGGCTGTTCACGTTAAAGTGAGCACTTTTTAAGGCCCTCCCGACAGTCACTAACCACTAATAAATATATCTTATTACAATGTCAGGCATTAAGTTTTGAGTGTGGTCAAATGTATACACAGTGTTTATTGGTCACATTGAAATGTTTATATTAAAAAGCAACAGGAAGATGGAAATTGGATGAAAGGAAAAATTTAGAAGGGCCTTAAAAAGCGCTCACTTTACCGCGAACAGCCTATAGTAACATCCATACCTCACTTCGACGTTACAGTCGCAAGATGTGAACAAGCCCACGAACTTCTGCAACTAACACACAAGCCCACGAACTTCTGCAACTAACACACAAGCCTCCATAACAAAATAAAAAACAAAAATAATTGTGGATATCAGTTGCCACTACATTTGGATGTAGCTGTAATATAACTAAATTGTAGTCTGCAATGCATCAAAAATTACACTGACACTCTTGGGGCTGCACGCCAAGAAAATTCAGACAGAATATTAAAAAATGTAAATATAGCTGAGAGGAGAGGAAAATAAAATTCTTATATTTAAAATGGGAACAACTAATAAAACTCGCACACACTATTGCTTGCACAAGCGAGAAATTATGTGTTGAAGTGGTAACGGAGTTATTGAATTACATTCATTACGTACACATACTTTGTATACAAACTCTGTTAACTACAAAATTTCATTGCAGGGAAACTACAAACTAAAATAATTATTGTTTTCTAACATCGGAAACCCGACAAATGAACAATAAAACCAAATATTTTATCTACAGACAGAAATGAAAGGATTATGCATTTGAATGTGAGTAACCCAGTCATAGCTATCGATGTGAGAATGACGGGGGACTGTCCGAGACCGTGACGGATATTTGATGCAGAAATTTTAAAACTATTGTCTTTGTAAACCTCGCATGCAATGAGTTTGAAATTAAAAAAGAAATAATATAGTTTTTTTCATAATCCTTCTGAGATGGTGGCGTTTATTAAATACGAAATTTTATTTTATATTCTTGTAGCCACAGTAGACGATATATCAAGAAATATTGTACTCTGGCTATGCAGTAGCGCAAACAAAATTTTATACTGCTAAAGCATTATAGCTGTCCGTCTAGCAGGGTTGCAAGAAAATTATCTCGTTCTCACAAATGATAGATGAAAGTCAAATGGTTTTAAAGAATGTTTCAGCAAAATAAATTTCATTTCAATTTAGCTATCAAATATGATTTTTACGTACGATTAACTGACTAATAAAAATTAATTTTGAAAATGAAAATATTTCTAGTGAATTTAGTGAATATTTAACAACGGAAATTATAATGAGTAAATTATTTTGTCACTTATCGTTGGACTCTACGATTTCACCGAGCTAAAACCACAATTTTTGATATCAAATTGAAATTACGAAACATTTACACGTCTTACATAGTGATAACATTACAGTTGGACACAAATGTGACGGAGTGATCGCCATTACATTTGCTACTTGTATCCATCAGCCAGTGTCAGGGCTTTGGTGATTGCCAAAATAATCCTGTGCCTGCAGCAGCTGACTTATGAACGGTTCGCCTTGGAGTTCCTCTACCTGCCAGACAATTCTGTTAGGTGGGTTACTGCCTACAAGAACTTAGGGGATTGTGTTGTGCACCAAGGAAAGCCCTTGTGATTAGCTAAGAATGATGTACTGTGTAGACAGTTCTGGATACACCTTGTCTATCCTCGGAACTTTTCCCAAGTGGTTCTATCCTCGGTATATATATATATATATATATATACTCCAGGAGCGCAGTTTGAGAGAGTACAAACCTCCTAAACAGGAAGGAAGACGACGTCGAGCAGAATCTGCAGGTAGACACTGTACGTGAGAAGTCGCTCTTCGTGTTGCCATTAAGGATTCACCCTATGCTGTGGGGAGTGTGATGTTGCTAAAGTTTAAGTATAAATGTAGAACTTTAACTATTTCTTATAGAAATTGGGACTTCGTCGATGGCAGCGGGGAGTTGCCTCCAGGAAAGTGTTAGGAGTCTTTGTGTGACTTACTTGTATGCTCTTATGAATGAAGGAACTCGTGGGCACGTTCTGTAATGAGTGACGTCTCGGGAGAGAAGTGAAGTGAGATGGGTTCTGGGACACTAAGGAATATGGGCAGAGTATAATTGCTGAAACGGCAGGTTTTTTGGAGTTGGAGAACAGATGTGCGAGAGATGTGGTCAGTCGAACACTGCCAGTATCGCAAGGCGTTTGGAGGGGAGAGTACACCTGGGTCTGTACTGATTAGTGAGTGTGGTCCATCAGTGAACACTAACTACACCCCCAGATACCAGTTCAAGGGCTGATGGCCCTTGTGATCAAGGGGGTTTGCGATGTATTGGAGAGAGTACAGGACTGAGTTGGTAACTTTCTTTTTCCTGGTGATCTCTCGTCTAGAACCTGAACAATCTCATTAAATTGTAGATGTACAAAACAATGTAAAAGATGATGATATTTATTATAATGTATTTTGTTGAAGGAAGTAGAATATAGTTATTATTGTATATCAATTCTGATGTTTTTAAATTTCTTTATGACTTTTGTAAATAATAGTGTGTGGTGTTTTGGAATAAAATGAAATTTAAACTCACAATTACGCAACAGAAAGTTATATCATTGATATTTGCGTTCACACTCCTACCTACCTGGGAAGGCTAATATGAGATTAAAAGTCTCTTTCTTGTTGATGTTTTGTTTTTGGAATTAACTATCCCCACACCTTCATTTTCCCAGTTTCCTGTAGGGTGGGATCTCGGGAGGGTGAGATGCAAAGTTATGGTGGATGTTGGGGAGAAGAAACTCCGCCATACAAGGCTGTGGTTCACTGTATGGTAGCCCCAAGGTAAATGTTGCACCCAAAGCTACGTCATCGTCACATATACTCACATTATATAACGTCACAGATTTTTTGAGAGAAAATCGGTTTAGTAGAGCTCTAGAAAGGATGGAGGGTGGGGGAACGCAAAGGGATGGAGCTAGCAAAGCAGGGTTATCATTTTGGTAGTGGAGATATGTTTCTTGTCGGCTGTCGTGGTACCGAATGAAGAATGAAGGTTTATTTCGGTAGTTTGCACTCACCGGGAATTAAACAGAGGACTACGTTTGGGAAAGTACATCGCTAAGTATTTATGTAAGTACGATTTTTAATTAAAAAATATTTATCAAAATACTTATAGATACAAAGTTTTATATAGAACGTAATTGTGTGTGTGTTCAATTACCTTTTATATACACACACCGGGTGAGTCGCCCGCGCCTATTTTTTCGTATCTATGCAACCCGCACACAATACTATCCATCTAACAAACATCTCCTCCGCTGTAAAATAATTCTCTCTTGTGTAGCCGAGTCCAGTGCCGTGTAAGTACTCGTTAAGGCGCCTCGTCTGTTCGTGTACATTCGACGCCGTTGTCGAAACTCGCAGCAATCAGCGGTGCGGAAATAGAGAATCGCTACAAAACAGCACGTGCGCGTTGATTTCTCTTCAATACAGTGAGCGGTGTCTGTACTATTATGTCACATGAAGAAACACACATCTTGCCTCGAAGCGAGGCAGACGTGTGTTACTAAGGACGCAATCGTCCCGTACCAAAGTATTCGGTAAACTTCGCAATAACATGTTTCAACACAAGAAACGGATTGGCATTCTTGTGAAACGTGGCTGCTTCTCAACGTATTGCTGACCTAACACCTCCTGTTCACTGGTTGCTGTACAGACGCGCAGGTGGTGTTCTGCTACGATCGATGTTATGTAGTATGTGTAGTACTGTGTTGCAGGTAACATAGGTACGGGAAAATAGGTGTGGGCGACTCACCCGGTGTGAGTGTGTGTGTATGTTCGGCGGAAAAAGGAAATTGATTATTCTTAAATGAAATGTCAGTGCATGAGCTGTGCCAGATTACACTATCTGGACATTCCTGCGCTCGTAATAGTTGTTTTCTCAAACTACTCGTCAAAATTATCATTCTTACTTATACAGCCAACAGAAATAAATTATATTGTAAGGGGCTTCTTAACGTCACCTGGTTATATGCTTGCAAGCTTAGCAGGAGACGGCTTGCAGACTAACTTATAACCTAACTTAAGTTAACACCCATGCCTTACCTGGGACTCTAACCCAGAGCCTTCAGCACTCCAGATCGATGGTGCACCAACCAACTGAGCCCCGGGAGGTCAGCAATAGAAATAAATAAAAATGAGTGTGCACAAACGAAGAAATTTTTTCTGCCACAATTCTTTGAATTTCTTAAAACGCTTGAAATTAATTACATTTTTGCATACTTTCTAGAAATAATGTAAGCATCGCTATTTTCCAACGGAAGTTAATTTTGATGGAAGTTGTACAAATATGTAAGGTTATTGTCCCTCTTAATTTATCTAATTTTGAAATATTTATAAATTTCGCTACTGAAAACAGCAAAGTTTTGGCTATGGAGGATAATCACATAAACTGTATAATTGAATAACATTATCAAAGACTCTAGGACTATCATACACAAAACTGAAAACTGAACAGTGCTAGGAACAAAAATCAAATTCGGGTAGGTGCAATGGTTTTCAGCACACTTCTAGCTCATTTAACTGTAGGCTTTGAGAGTCGGAGAACATTGTGATCTCTGTATCTCAGCGCGTAAGAAACAAGTAAGTTCAGAGGGATGATCGCATGTGGTAGTGAAAGAATTTTTGTTTCACCGCACTACCATTCTCTGCGCTTAAGACTTTACGTGAAGTTAAAAATGCCACATTATAAGAAATAAAATGTTGAACAAGTGAATAAGTTTTCGTTCAGTGTTTACCTTAAACAACGAGAACTGAGCGAAATCAGTGAAAACCTGTAAAAATTGAGTGACTGATAATCAGTTCCAGATAACTAATTAACATGATGGCTGAATCTCGCTGATTTCTTTGTGTTTCCCACTGAATGTCGAGAATTCACTCGCTGGATTTTCATTCGGCAGTAACGTATAATTTCACTTCAACAAATTTATTTCTTTTTATTTTCCTCGGGTAGATGTAGATTAACTTCACTCGTTTTCCCTTTCTCGTATCTATTTTATTTTATCCCCGTGTTACTTAACGGACAATTCAATTACAGAAATTAAAATGCAAATATTAATTTATCAAAGTGAATTCGGGAATGGCGGATTCAACGAATCAACCGTTTACACTCTGAAATAATGTAATACCACGTGGGATTTTCTTGTTTGAAAATAACCCGTATACTTTATTCTGCAGGTAACTTTTGTTTACATGCACATTTAAGCTCGAGCACACAATCCGCTTACGTTGCCATTTACTAATTAAAGCCTATGCCGTTTACTAATTAAAGCAAATGGTGGTAAGTAATATAAATTATATATACCTGTCGTCGAAAGCCAATCTTCGTGTCAGGTGACACCAGTATACACGTTTCAGTTAATGCTCGCAGCCACTCTCTTTCGGATACAAATATCTGTGTGTGATTATTATAAGCTGTAGTATAATATGTATAGACAGCTTAGAGGCAAATACAGCGTAAAACGTATCATTGTGAGTTTTCGAAGTAAACATTTATATGATTTTATTTATAGCTCATGAAATAAATTTGCAACGCGATAAAAAACTTTTACTTTTGTAAACACATTGATTCCAGCTGAAATGGGTAACTGTATCACGCCACAGAATATACTATACTTTTAAACACACAATGTTTGATGTATGTTGCTCATAATTGTTTTCTTAGAGTGATTAAAGTTTTACGTGCTCGTGTGTGTGTGCTGGTTCTCGCACCACAAAATTGCCAAGTAAAAGCATTTATCTCATTATGGTAATATTTAACACAAATGTGTGTGAAATGAATTTAAACTGCTGGCTGGTAATCGTATTGCTTATGTCAACTAACTGAAGCCACAAAAACGATTTACTCTCCGTTTGTTGTAAAGAATCGTCTCCCGCTACAAACGCTTTTTTTCAAACAAGCCCCTGCCCTTTATACGTGGTTGCTAGTGGTCGCGAATGAGTGCAACTTTGCAATGCAACCCGATCTGCAAGGAATATTATTTTCTTACACCACCAGTCAGCCCTCACTCGGTTATTAGACATTTTACTCACTCGTTTAGTGTTGAAATGATATCCGAAGCCTGAGTATGACATGTCGTAGGTTCTGTGATCTTGTCAGTACGTAGCGTTGTAGGCTGGCTGATTTAATAAATAATTCTGAAGTACCGTTATTTGTAAACGCTTTCTCCGAGTTGACAGAAAACACACAGGGATGGGATTGAACGGAACTTAGACGATGCAGGACATTAACTTAACGACCATTAGTACGTGCCATTGCCTAATATAATTTACTGTAAATAGTTGGAGAACAACAGCGGTATTATACATATTCGGCGATGGTAAAAATTATATATATATATATATATATATATATATATATATATATATATATATATATATATATATATATATATATATACACACGCACGCACGCACACGAATTGTCAAAAATCATAAAAATATTTGTGCCGTTATTAGTTACGTATGGAAGAGAAAATTAAAAAAAAATATTCTTGGATTTTATCACCTATACAGTAACATTTATCTCAGAAGGTGATTGTGAAGTTATTTGGAATTCCTAGCAACAATTAGGGATGTAAAACCCCCAAAACCACATGTTCGTCAGTATAGAGTTTTTCGGGCTGGTTTCCGAAAGTGGTTTTCTTAATTGGACGCCTGCGGGTGTAAGGGTACGCGTTAGCTGAGCGGTTAGCCTGCTCGCCCCCCCCAACAGGGCGAACAGGGTTCAATCCCCGGCCGGGTCACTCCCAGATTCCCACATGTGGAAATCGTGCCGGACTATCACTGAAAAGCGGGTTTTCTCGGGGATCTGCCGTTTCCCCCGCCCTTTCATTCCGGCAACGCTCCATACTTATCTCAATCATCCTCATCGGCTCTCAAGACTTTGCTGTTTAGAGACGTCTAAACATCTTCACTGACTCACCTGCTGATTTAACAGGTATGGCTCACTGCACTTAGTAGGCACTTAGTAGCCATTCCTATTGCAAGGGCGATGGCAGGAGGTTTGTGAATTCAACCCCAATGTGATTTCGAACCAGGCGCTGTAATCTCGCGCATCGAGAAATAAAAAATGTGATTCTTCAAAGAACTACCTCCTTAATACACGTGTTGTGTGTTAGTTGTCTCGTTGCCAACATACCTTATGCGCAAATACTGTACGAGGAATAAAGACGATATTTTGTCTCCAGTCCATATATTTGGCTACTGGTACCTAAATGTGCTTGCTGAAAAATGTTAGTTAAGAAAAAATGGCCTAACGTAGCTCTCTGTTTACGATATTAAATCTTCTGTAAAACAGTTCAAAACTATAGAAACAATGTTGTATATTTTCTGAAATCCTATATCCGCCGCTTAAAATTCTGAGGAAACAAAACACACGTTTTATTGTGATTTTTTTCCAATCGCCTTCGTGGTCCCTTCTTACAGCTGGACATGAACTCAAGATTTTAAAAATATTTTACTAGGGATATCATAAACCGGGGGGAAGGGGGGGCAACGTAAAGTATGAACTTTCATCCCTGCACTGTTGCAGGTATGGTTTCCTTCTGGAGGTTGTCAGGATAATGCAGTGTGTTGCGAATTATTTGTGCACGCACGTATACCACTAAACCTTTATTACAGCAATTTTTTTTAAAACTGCTTATTTTTATTGGATCGATTATCTTAAAAGTCCGTGCATCAAAACCAGGCGAGGTGGTGCAGTGGTAACCACACGCTGACCTCGCATTCGAGAGGACCTTTGTCGATTCCCGAACCAACCATTCTGTTATCGATTCTCTATGATTTTCCGAAATCTCTTCAGGTGAATTACAGGACTGTTCCTTCGTTCGTGACATCGCTGTTCCATTCCTTGTTTCTGCTTTTCCCTGAGAAATTTGCTGGGTCGTTAGTGACCTCATTTTCGACGAGGCGTCAAGCTCAACCTTGAGTGTCACAGTACCTTGTATTGTGAAGTTCTATCGTGGATATTCAAACTGAAAATTGTACGGCATGGCCCGAAAAGCGTAAATATTTGAGTGCCAGGAAAAGAATAGAAATTAAAATTTTTCCTTCTCGAATATGGCACTTGACCCGCAGCTTTGCCGCTGCGTCTCTGCCAGGAAACATGAATAAGATGCCGCTTCTTCCGCGCTGCTCGGGAGGAAAGCAAAATGAGGTAAGGAGATGAAGCCGGAGCGAGATGTGGAGAGCTCCGACCGCGATAAAGCGGTTGAGGGGGGGGGGGGGGGGGCGAGCTGAGATTTTCGCCGTGGTGAAGGCTTCCGCGGGAAACTGGGGAAGAAATATGGCGGGGCAAGAACAAAAAGGGAGTCGGCTCGTTGAACGCAACCTCTGCCAGACGAACGTGCGAGGTCGCAGGGAGCAGGTGAGACGACAAACGCGCTACTTCAGAAGTCAAGTTGTGAGGAGTAGCTTAGTGCTCCCCGCCTACCTGGCGGCTTCAGCTGCCTTGCAGAGAGCTTGAAGTACACGTTATACCACGGAACTACTAACCATGCGTCCAATGCGAAGCTCTACGAAAAGAACACACACTTTAGGTGGGGGCTGTTAAGTACTTTCTAAATGTCACGCACGTTAGAAACACCATTTCGGAGCACTCCAAAACGGTAAAAAAAAAAAAAAAACTGCTTTTCCAAAGCGCTGTAGCTCAAAATATTCTCATCGGGTATATACAAAATTCTCAAGGACACTTTCCGCCAATTAAATAATAGGGTCACCGCTGAAAGTCCCATAGGTACGCGCAGTGCGATAACACTTCACGACAGTTCAGAACCTTGTGCTTAGAGGCGGTGACGCACTTGATGCAAGTAGCAGTGTCGTACTTATCGCTCCTGCGTTTCTCGGTCTGAACCGCGGGAAGTAGTTCCTATATACTGTTCACGGTAAAATGAGCACTTTTAAAAGCCCTGCTTAGGATCTGCTTGTATACAAGTTGTGTAATCTTCCGCCTTATGTAAGGTTTACATTGCCGTGGTCCTCGTAACTTTATTCATGCGTCGGTAAAATGATACTGTTAAATTATTAAGAAAGTAAATAATTTACAGATCTCCTAATTTTTAAACTTCGGTGCACTAAAAAACAGAAAGCGAAAAAAATAATAGTAAGTTATCACAAATGGTTACCTAACACTTTTTATTTGACGTTAAGATATGGAACTACTTTCCATCCATCGTTACCAACTTTACTAGGCGAATGTCACTCAGCGCGCTAATTAAAATATATGCATGCAGGGGCAGTGACTCTTTTTATAAGGTCCATTGTGAACAGCCTTTAGTAGACAATCGCCTACCTGAAGCTCTAAATGCATTGCGACGTGTTAGAAAAATGCGTCGTTTTTTACGACAATATTAAACGCGCTCCCAAAATGTTTAGCTACGAAAAGAAAGCACATTACAGACGATGACGCGATGGTAGTTTAAAGCCATCATACACTTTGGAAACACTATTTCATTGCCCTCGAACATAGCTGAAAACGGTTTTTTCAGACCACTGTATCTCGAAAGATACGAACCGAACACATGCGAAGCTACGATAGAGGCGTACATTCGACTTTACTACGGAGTCGTGTCCAATAACATTACAGGGTCGCCGCTTGAAGTCACGTTTGTGTGAGTCGCCGACGGAAAAACCGTACGCGAGTTGAGCGCCTTGCGCTTAGAGGCGATACCGCGTTACATAAGCCGGTCACCGTCGCCCCTAGCACTTCGTAGATTTTCGACTCCCTCGCACACACACACCCCTCACTACGCTTTCCAGTAACACGGCCCCTGACTACGAAAAGAAGATGTCTGCTGGCGAAGATCTTCAGATTTACATGAAAGTCATGATTGTGGCGGCGACACACGTTGCACGAGACATTATTTTCAGTAAACTTCGTAAACTCTAACGTAAGTTTTGAATTTAAAAGTAACATGGAAAAATTTTCCATGCTTCAGGTTGAAAAATACAGAAACGCTACTATACACAGTTCATAATTTCAATAAGCATTTGTCTCTTTCCTGAGAAAATGAAGGAAATGTGTGTATGGGAAAGTCATTCGTGCTTTCTCAGTACGCATAGATATACAATGATGTGGTAAATACGCGAAAAATTCGAAGTCTTAATTTAAAAAATTATTTAATTCCTCCACATGAAGTTCTCTGTGTCTAATTGGCAGGGAGAGGGGGAAGTAAAAAGGATACGTCATACTTACTGCCTTGGAATTCACTTAACTGCCGTTGAGGGAGACAATTGTTGTGGAAGTGTTTATATCATCTATGCGATTCAATCAAAGTGTACTGAAAGAAGTTCGATTAACCTCCTGTCGAATGGAAAGCATGCCTGTAACAGACATGATGAATATCATCCTACAGAATTTAATTTCATGCGCATTTCACCTGATGGTACAGTTGAAGAAGGGTAGTTTCCGGTGTCTAAGACTGGGCCAGAAAACTTTCATTTCAATGGGCAACAATTTCGATTATAATTCTGAAAAAAAAAGGGGGACGCAGAACGGATTGTACTATGTTCAGGACGTTCAGTGCAGTGTCAAATGTTCACTCAGCAAACACCGGAGGCTGACGGACACGGCAGGCTACGGCTCCCAATGCCACGTTCAGTGCAGTGTCAAATGTTCACTCGGCAAACACCGGAGGCTGACGGACACGGCAGGCTACGGCTCCCAATGCCACGTTCAGTGCAGTGTCAAATGTTCACTCCGCAAACACCGGAGGCTGACGGACACGGCAGGCTACGGCTCCCAATGCCACGTTCAGTGCAGTGTCAAATGTCCATTGGACAAACACGGGAGGCTGACGGACACTCCAGGCTACGGCTCCCAATGCCATGTTCTAGTCGTTAGTACTTTGAGTTGATGCTAGGATTAAGGAACTATTCCGTGTTGCACGGAATTTCCCGTACGTATCCTGGGACTGAAAGAGTTATCCCGCATGGACATAGCATCGTCCGTCATATATCCAGTATTTAAGACTTCTTTGGAAATAAACTGCATAAGAAACACAATATCAGTACTTTACCATTCCAGCTATTACTGCTACGTGCACTCTATGCTCTAACCCAATCGTCACATATAGTTACTATTTACACCGACATGTGGTATTCGTAATTCTCCATTCTTCCAGTGCGTGTTTAGTGTCGTCCGTTTCAAAGCCGATTATATGATAAATTCAAATAACACTGAATTTTGACTAAATTGGCAACGCATAGTTTCTTGCTATACAGCGTTCAAATAAATTATTGACTGATATATCATACTGACATTTGCACATCGGAAATAGTATTTAAATCTGTAATTTTTCATAGCTAGTGTCCTTGATCACTTCGTTGGCGTCAAACGTCATGTAACGAGTAGTCGCAAGTTTCCCTTCCGGAACGTCTGATAAAGTTGGTTGCCATGGTTTCTGCGTAAGCCCTGCGGAATTCGTTGCTCGTCTGGTCGATGCCGCGCACGCAGACGAGCGTGATCAGCAACCAGGCAGAATGTGCCGTCCTCTCTGGTTGCAAGGCCTCGCAACTCATCCCTCTGAGGCGCTCCTTTCTCGACACCACAGGAGGCGAGTTGAACTTTGGCGAGGAGTTGAGTGGAAGATTGTTTTGCGGCACCCGTGATCGCAGCCCGCCCTCGAGCAGACTGTCGCGGATGACGCGAAGTTACCTCCGGTGCAACATTACCTTTTCTATTCTGCGGTCTTCGCAAGCGTCTCTACTTGGCTTCTATCCGGAACCTGCGGTATATGGGGGAGCGCGTAGGTTTACCTGAAGTCCTTTTGCCTAAGTGTTTTTCTACCTCGATTTTGCATAAAAGTTATTTTGCTTCTAAAGTCGTTTCGCCTCAAGTCGTTTTGTCTATAAGTTGCTTCGCCTAAAGTTATTTTGCGTAAAATCGTTTTGCCTAAAATTATTGTCCTTCGCTTAATTTTACAAGTAGTCTTTTTCCTAAATTTGTTTTCACTAAACGTCATTTTGCCTAAAGTCGATTTGCTTAAAGTAGTTTTGCCTAAAAATAATTTTGCCTGAAGTTATGTAGCCTAAAGTTATGTTGCCTAAAGCCATTTTGCCTAAATGTCATTTTGCCTAATTTTAGGCAAAATTAATTTGGGCAAAACGATGGGTACTCGTATATGGCTACAGGATGATCGCGGTTAATTGAGTCCTAATGAAAGTCCTTCTTAAGAAATCAATTTATTCTCAATTTGTATCCTTCCGCCATGCGTAAAATTAACGTTGCTGTAGACGGTATCACTTCACTCATACGTCATCCAAGTGAGAGTGCTAAATTTTTAGAAGAAAAAAAAACGTGTATAAAAAACACTGACTTCAGTGGGACATAGATTTGAAACTTAGACTCGCGAAAACAACGCCAAGTATTAGAATTATTTTCATTAATCCGATGCTAAATGGGAGCCGGCACTCTGTTTGACACTGTAGCATACATAGTCCAGTCATGGGCGGTGAATGTTTTCCAGGTGTTTATTTCAAAAGCGCTCAATAGACTGTGGAAAACATCTATGTGTAACTTTCTGTGACCAACAGCGCCAGCATCGTCACACTTTTGTGCAACTTTTCGGCCTACGTGTTGCGTAAAGTATAGTCCACTCGTGGTAACTTTGAAAGTTTTCTGAGGTCCTGCTGAAATTTTACCTTCCTGAATGTTCTTCCGCCTCATGCAAAGAAAGCTTAACCGAGTATCGAAAATTACACCAAAACGACAAAGCTCCGCAACATGCTCGCTGAGTGTGTTCTGTGCAAGAACCATTCGTTACTAGGCATTACCAACACACAAGTCATCTCTCTGTTTCATTCATACTAATTAGGAATATGACATAATTTGTAGATAAAATAAAAGTAAAAGTTTAATTCAACCAAAAACAGTGTTTTTTTATTTAACGCAAGCATAAAATGCATGTGATACGAGACATATTTAGGAAACTGCCAAAATCTTGGCTGTACGAAGAAAGCCATTCTTCTTAAATTCCAAGAAACAGTTTTCATTACATAACGAATTTTATTTCTTCGTAAAAGAATAATATAAATTCTGGAATGATAGTACATACATTCCCTTCCTCTACCCTAAAGTGAGCACTTTAGAAATCAACCTTAGAAAAAAGTCACTGACCCTACCTGCATATATTTTAACAAACATCCTTAGTGACATTCGCCCAGTAAAGTTGGTAACGATGGATGGGACGTAGTTCCTAATCTTAACGTCGAATAAAAAGTGTTAAATAACTATTTCTGATAACTTAAATCGTTTCTTTCGCTTTCTCTTTATTTGTTAATACATTGAAGTGTAAAGTTGAGCAAATTAGTTAAACATTAAATTTTTTTAATAATTCCGCAATTTCGCTTTACCGACTCGTGAATAAAGTGTTGGCAACGTCTCCCGTCTCCAATTGTTGGGGGTATACTGCAATTGTTGGGGGTATACTGCAATTTTATTATTGAGCGCGTTTTTTTTTTTTTTTCTCTTAACCAGTTTCAGTATTGCATAAAATGCTAGTAATTTCTTGATTTAATGTAATGTTTTGCTACATAATGTTGTTAGTTTATAAAATCAATTCCAAAAATGAGCTTCTGGGTGTAACATCTAACTTAATCTTTATTTTTAAAGCTGAGTACAAAGTTATTTTTAATTAATTAACATTTTATGAGACTTTTTTGAAAGGCTAGAGTTGCCTGTAATGAGTCTGTAGGTTCTGCCGTATTTTACATTCTCATTTTGTTCAGAAAAACCGCGTTTAACCATATAGACAGAAAAACAGCAAATATATGTCTCCGTTCACTCTTATAAATGTAAAAAAAAAAAAAAAACGGTCATAACAAATACGTGTTTTCGAAATTATCAGTTCGTGATTAGCACTCCGTGTTGGGTACGATTGAAACCTTGTGTGCCCCGCAGACATTTTGCGGCGAAAAGAGGGTAACCAGGATTGACATTAGATACCAGCGTGTGGATACATGACTCCCTGGCTTAACTAGGGACGCAGTAGGCTGTGAAGACATAAGTTTCTTTTGTCTGACCGGGGAAAGCATAAAACATAGAAGTAACTCTCTTATCACCGCCGTACTACACAGCGACACAACACCGCGCCAATAGCTGGTGGGTGATGGAGGGGTGAGGGGTGTGGGGACGTTGGGCATTCACAGCACATGTAGCGATACCTTGCCCGCCACAATGTCCCTACAGTTCCCGAGCTGACCCTAACCCCCCCCCCCCCCCCTCACCCTCCCCTCTCCAGGTAACCGCCCCCTCCGGCGCTGCCAACAAACCTGGACGAACGTCCACATCTGAGGACGATAACAAAGTAACTCATTAGTTAATTAACGTGGCAATACCGTCGGCAAACACAGTCGTCTACGTCGGCGCGTTGCGTTTGTTTATTCTGCGGCGTGCACAATGTAATTAGGTGACGTTTAGTGATCAGGGAGGGGCGGGTTGGGAGGGGTGAGGTGCACACCCGCCCCACCACTGTTCATGAGCTTGCGGTCCCACGCACTCCGAACCGTTACAAAAACACTCGGTTCAAAAAAAAAAATGTAAAGCTTTTCGGGTGTGGGAAATTTCACCTAAGCCCCTCAGGGCTAAAGGGTCGGCGCGCAATTTTTTTTAACGTCCCGCTAATTTATAAAACAAATTCTCTGTTGCCGGTTTGCGGAACAGTTCGGACAAAGCGTTGGGACCCATGACGACTAGTCTGCGTATTTCAATAAATGCCCAAAAAAAAAAAAAAATTTCAATATTCGGATTGAACACTCACTGTCCCTAGATACACACTACCGCTACAGTAATTTACACTCTTGTCCACCTGTTGTTGAACAGAGAGGTCACATGTATAACAGTTCTTGGGAAAACTATGTATCTCCTTCGAATATTTTGATTGATTTCATCTCACATACGTAACAATATTACTTGATAATGATTTTCATGAGCTTGACAAATATTTCCAAAATCAGCGTATGAGTAAGTCCTTTTCAGTTAAAAACGTAGGACGCTTTCCGGCATTTTTGCATACCCATAAGCATCTGTTGGACTTTGTCCAACACATGGTATGGATAAGACGCCAATAAAACCCAAAGACAAATTTTCTGGAGTAGTTCGTGAAGGCAAGTATCTACATATTAAGAGTTTATAACACAAGTCAATCTTAAACAGGTTAAATAAGCTATTGTTCGTGGTTAATTGGGTATTTTTGAAATCAGCCTTTAAAAATTTTCTTTTTCTCTACTTGCATATACATATATAAACAGGCACACTGACTGTCATGCACCCATTATTTTTGATAATAGTATAGGGAAAGTAATTATGTACCTTAACATTGAATAAAAAGTGGTCTTTTTTATACATCTATGAATACTGAAGTGATTTCTTTTGCTTTCCGTTTTTAACACGCGTTACTGTAGGAGTTAGAAAATTGGCAAACTATTTAGTTATCTCACAATGTTACAGTTTACCTTGACTAATGCATGAATAACGTGACCAGGAGCATAGCAATGTTAATTTCAAATATGATGGAAGAATACGAAATGTGCATAAAAGTAGATCACAAGAGATTTTTCATAAGTGATCATTTTACCTCTAACTGCATTTATGTATGTTTGTGGAATAAAATACAAGACAAAAAGGAGAAAAGGATTTCCAGGAAACTGTTTCTGCCAAATATGTGAGCACATATTTTCCCAAATTGATGCATTTATAATGAGGTATTCTTAGGCTGTAAATTTTCCTAAATTGATGCATTTACAATGAGGTATTTTAGGCCGTAAATTTTCCCAAATTGATGCGTTTATAATGAGGTAGGCCGTAAATTCGTTAATCGTTTAGTGGCGCGAGTCTCTACGCCAAAGGAATACTTAAGGACAAGGTCTGCTGTAAAACAAGTTTCTACATGAAACTATTTGAGAGAAGCGAATGAGCGCAAAGTAGTGATATTTCGAGTGCCTCTCACAGCATGACACAGAATATTAAAATATTTGTGGCAAATCGTTTTAAAAGTCCTGTGCAGTTTGAGATCCCTCCCCTTTGTTCGTGGCTGTGAATCTGTGCGTCATTAAACTATTTACTCTAGCTTAGTTTCGTTCAACTGTGGTCTGTGTCGTGCAGTGCAGATTTCTCTGTTTATGCAAGAATGCGAACAGAATTGAGTGAAACGGCGTTTGAGCAGTATTCGCCTCTATTTGGCAGGTCTAACGAATTGCTAAATGAACTGTTAAAGCTGTTCTTCAAATCGATACGATGATGAATTCGCTGGATTGGTCCACATCATATTTATAAATTTCCTCGATTATTGGAATTTTTTTAGTGCTTATATTTTCTGGGAGAAACCAAGATAACTTAATTCTCCAGCACAACACCTTGAGGGTAATTCGTATACTTGTATAAAAAAAAAGGATTATGGTTTGGTTTCGCATTTTCATTGGCTTGTACCATTGCACACTTCTCTAACACACCCACGAAACACACTAAGGAACTATAAACTTGCTTGTCACATTGACGTTATTTATTAAACCAAACGAATGAGATCAACTACGATAGTTTGCAGGATCTGTTCTCACTACACCATCTACACACAGTCAAGAGCTGGAGCATTTTGTGCTGCACATAGTGTCCCTAAATAATCTGCACCGGCGAAGAGAAAAACTGTGCAATAGAGTTGTGTCACATCAGGTTGAGATAAACGCTGCGCTGTGTTCAGTTTTGTGCAGATTTGGATGTCTGTGTAGCTTGTGCAGATGAGAGAAACGAACCTAGCGAGAAAGCCGGACTAGAAGCGCCTTACTGGTAGGCCACTCCTTAGGCAGTGTTTAACCGGGCATACCGAATGTCAATGTTCTGTGGCGTAGGCTATTCACGGTAAAGTGAGCACTTTTGAAGGCCCTCTCTTTGGGAATAAAAGTCAACAAATATATTTTATTCAAGCCTTAGGCGTTGACTTCTGAATGCGGTGGAATATGCGCACTTAGTTTGTTAATTACATGGCAATATAGATATTTAAAGGTTGGTTAAAGGATAAATGACTCTTAAACTGCAGGTTCCGATCCCGCGCCGGGTGCACTTTATGACGATTTCTTCTGTAAGTAGTTTTCCATCTTGATCGAGACAAATGATGGCATGGATATTAAATCTGTGCCTTCTGGAATTCCTCGCCTATTATGTCAATATCCTGGTATAGTCCATGCACGGTTACTTCGACTTTTCTAAAGCCCTACTAAAGTTCTACTTCTAGGTTATTCCTCCACCTCATGCAAACAAAGCTTAACCGAGTCTAGAGATGTACGCCAAAGGGACAACGCACTGAATTTGAGCGCACTCGGTATAATAATATTTTTCATAAGAACTATTTTTTACTAGGCATTGCCAAAACACCTATTTTCTCACATTTTTAATTCATATTAAATATAAATGAAATATTGTAGATTATACTATAGAGAATATGCAAGTAAGAGTTCGAATTTTACCAGAAATTGGATACTTTCAAGTTAATACAAGTATAAAACACTTATGATATATGCCATATGTACGAAACAAACACGACATACCTAGGGTGATTTTTTTAATGGTTCGATTCAATAATTGTGATAAAGCCATGAGTATACTATAAGCCTCGCTGCATATAAGGCACGAACTGTCTACAAAGTACGCTTTAACCACGCACGAACTGTCTACAAAGTACGCTTTA
Source organism: Dryococelus australis (assembly GCA_029891345.1). Lineage (NCBI taxonomy): Eukaryota > Metazoa > Arthropoda > Insecta > Phasmatodea > Phasmatidae > Dryococelus > Dryococelus australis. Next base: position 19,556,139 of record CM056997.1, on the reverse strand, counting down.
ACCACGCACGAACTGTCTACAAAGTACGCTTTAACCACGCAGGGAGCACAGAGATAAATGTTGAAGTTTATTTTGAACTCGTGTCCAAAAACCTTTTTGAGAAAATTTGTCATGCAGAGTGGGAAAGAAAGCAAAAATGTTGACCTACAAAGAACAGAAAGGTTATACGTGTCAAATATCAAAATTTTCAAATTACATCGCTTAGAATTAATTAGTACCGCTTTACGTCGGACCAATAGATTCCTTATAGAACCGTTATTGAAGTGAAGCCTAACACATGTGAGGGTTTACTGGGTAATGTCATCGGCTCCATTAAGCAAATAAAATCTCTAGGACACCGGTTGCATAGATGACATGTGTACAATCCTTACGTTTAAAACACTTTAACTATTTTTCTCGAGATGAGTTTAACTCAGTCTTACACTTAATCTGTACATGGGAAAATTTACCTCAGACCATAATTTCAGTTTTCTGCACCATAATATAACGAATATTTATATTTTATTATTCAAAGAAAATGATTGATATTATCGAAAAAAAATATTCGTAGATTACAGATGTACTCTCAAAAAGTACTATTCAGTTATATTTGTAGCACCTTAAGTAATTTCAATTATTAAAAAAAAAGACTTCAGAAAATTTGATTATTGCAGAAGCGTACTTACCCTAGAAAAAGTTTTTAGATTTTAAGTAGTTATGTTATCTTGATATTTTTTCTTATGAATCAACTGACAGCGCTTTGACAAGGAGTATAGACTAATCCTGTTCACACCTGAAGTGATCTCTGGCGAAAAACCTATACCCGCCATACTGAATCGACTGATAAATGGTCTACCTTACAGGCGCACGTAATACCACCAACATCAATCCAGACAGGCAGTGTATAGAGTTGCTGTAGACCTTACAGGCAAGCTCATAAGGTCTTACTGAATTTTTAACAACGTTTCAATGCGTATATTTATGGTCGCCGTTTGATGATTGAACGTGTTTCTACTGAATCGCTTGTCAATTGAAATTTCGGTGTTACAATGGATTGTTTGCTGTCTCGATAAATGTAGACTGCATATTTTTTCATGTTTCATGTGTTAGGTTATTCTTCATAATAGCCTTATTTTGTGTAGCATTTAATGCATGTTTATCCTATAAACTCAGCAAATGAAGGGCCCATTTCCTTGAAGATAAATTACATTTAAAGCGACATCGCCGCGGAAGTGAATTAAAACGATTAAGGATAGAGAGTTAGCATTTTAAAACGAATACGGAAATAAATAATTTTAGTGATTATGTACGTAGTTTATTTCAAAACTACATGTACAGTTTAGCGAACAATATTTTATTGTATATTACAAAAACTCTTCCGAATGAGTGAAAATTTCTTAAAGAAATCTGAAGTAGTTAGCGCTTTATATAGGTCGTATGCGTGAACGTTAAGTAATTAAAAACACAACTGCTCGAAATATTCGCAAATTTAGTTTCGGATTACCTTTTTAAATTTCACCGAAATATTAAAAATTTATTTTTAATAAATCTTGGTAGCCGTCAAGTTCATTACCACGCAAAGGTACTTCTGAAGAAATGTTACGAAATATATTGAGGCCATTCCTTAAATTCATATTTGAAAATTCCGACAATCATTCGTATGTCAGCCAATGAAGTAATTTTTTCTCTTCAGCCAAATTAAATTTCAAGTAGAAAGGGGAATAAAGTTATACCGTTGAGAGCAAGTTGATTGTAATATTTATGTCTACGTCAAGATACTTGGAAGTAACTGAAACGACGAGAGACTTGAAAACGTTCTTATTTGTAGGTTCGCTGATGCCAACGTTAAAAAAAAAAAAATCTTGCGTGTCAAGAAATAAAGTATGAAAAACGTTGTTCTTTTCCTTATAATTGCTTGGGAGTATTTTTCTCCGCAGTATATGAAGAAAAAATACTGGGAAAATGGGTTCGTTTTTAAATGCTAAACCTTGAGTCATTATTTCAGACATTGCAATATATCACTTATAGTAATACCACAATGAGAAAGAGAAGTTGATTTCGTGCGTTCTGAGGACAGTCATTTTCACTCACACAATAAGCACATTCTGCAAAATGTAATTCGAAATAGTCCTTTTGCAGGTCTCCAAGAGAAATTGTGAAGGACAAAACGTGGACCTCCTGGAGTTTATTATTAAGACTGAAATAATATTTTTGGTAGCAATTTAATATATTTTATACACAACTATACATTGTCATATGGAACGTATATGAGACTTGTTGAACCATATTATATTTTGCACATTTTTCGACAAGCTAATGAATTCGGTTCAGACGAATGGCAGGATTTTTCCTTAATACATATCATTGCCGATTCTTTCCCCTGACTTCTGATTTTCTCAGCAGCTGATTCTGTTTCCAATAACAGCCGCTTTCAAAGAGAACGAGCAAATATCAAAATGAAAAATTAATTCCGTAGTCCGATAACAGAACGTCTCTTATTCTGACCTAATTTCAACATTATTCCGAACCAGGCAGTCACATTCATGGCTTGCGCGAGACGTGAACCCACGATCTTTATTCGCAAAGTTTGGCGTCTTACCGACACAGTAAAGTGAGGCTGATTAAGCTACTGTCAATTGTTTAATGATAAAATTGCTTCTTAGGTAAAAACACGAATATCCGATATAGTCTATTTGCGGTTGCTTCGTACTTTGTTAATCAAACCTTTCAAAAGGCACCTCATGTAGAACGTGTTTGATTGTATTCTAAATATGACCTGAAACGCAAGAGTTTCATACTTCTGTTAACATAAGAGTACTCTTTTCTTGGTTAAATCAAACTTTTACTTACAAGTGACAATATTTCATTCATAACTAAAATGAAAAAAATCAGGGAGAATGCAGATGTGTTGGCAATGCCTAGTAATAAATAGTTATCAAGCAAAATATTATTACATTGAGTGCGCAGTAAAGCAGTGGTTGTCCTTTTCGTGGAATGAGGTGAGTATGGAGCAGCGCCGGAATACAAGGGCGGAGGGAACGGCAGATCCCCGAGAAAACCCTGCGATCAGTGGCATCGTCCGGCACGATTCCTACTTGCGAAAATTCGGAAGTAGCCCGGCCGGGGATTGAACCCGGTTCGTCTCGGTGGGGGAAGAGTACTCTAGCTACTCAGACACCGCGGCCCCACCGAATTCGGGTTTTCTTCGCGCGTGAGTCTGGTATGGGATCACTATGCCCCTACCTTAATCTTAAAGAACTAATAGAAATATTAAAAATGAATAAGGCGTTAATACAGGCACACATCCATCGCAGAAAAAAAAGTGTCTGTGGATTTTAGCAGAGTATATATAGGCTCTTCACGGTAAAATGAGCACTTTTGAAAGCCTTGCTTAGGTTCTATTTGTATGCACGTTTTGTATTTTTCCGCCTTATGAAAAATTAACAATGTTGTGGACGTCATCACCTTATTCATGCGTCGATCAGGTGAAACTGTGAAATTTTTGAAAAATGAAAATATTCTACAAATTTGGAAATTTTAATACTTCGATGCTTAAAAATAACAGAAAGCGAAAGGGATAATTTAAGTCGCCACAAATGGTATCGTAAAGGGTTTTATTCGACGTTAAGATAGTGGAACTACTTTCCATCCATCGTTACCAACTGTGCTGGGCAGGTGTCACTCAGTGCGCCCGTTTAAGTTAGGAGCAGTGACTTTTTTCTAAGGTTGATATCTAAGGTTCTTACTTTAATCGTGAACAGCCTTCAAGGATTCGGAGAGAGAGAGAGAGAGAGCCGCCGACAGACAGCGGGGTCTGGCGGACGTGTAGCCGTCGACCGCCGGCAGATCTCGCCCGCTGCGCCCGGCACAACGTAGAAAGCGTATAACCCACCAATACAGTACATTCATGGTATTCACACGGGATATTCCTCCACTTCATGCAAACAAAGCTTAACCAGTTCTATAGGCTGTCCGCAGTAAAAATAAGCAGTTTTGAAAGCCCTGCTTAAGATCTATTTGTATGTACATTGTGTATTCTTCCGCTTTATGTAAAATTAACATTGCCATGGGCCTCATCACTTTGTTCATGTGTCGGTCGCCTGAAACTGTGGAATTAATAGAAAAGTAAATCTATTACCAGTATGGTTAATTTTTACACTTCGATGAAAAAAAAAACGGAAAGCGCAAATAATTATTTAAGTTATTAGAAATAGCTATCTTTCGCTTTATATTCGACGTTAAGATATGGAACTACTTTCCATCCACCATTACCAACTTTACTGGGTGCATGCCACTCAGTGTGCGTTTTAAAATATACGCCGGCAGAGGTAGTCACTTTTTTCTAAGGTTGAATTCAAAAGTACCCACTTCATCGTGAACAGCCTTTAGAAAATTTCACCGAAGGGACAGTGTATCGCATTCTTACGCATTCAGTGTTGCCATATTTTCCATAAGAACTATTTCTCACTAGGTATTAACAATACACCGGTCTTCTTCCAGTTTTATTCATGTTAAATATAAATTAATTATTATAATTTGTAGATAAAATGTAAGTAAAAATTCGAGTTAACCAACATGAAGGTATTTTTATTTTGAAGTATAAACTACTTGTGATGCGAGCCATGTTTAGGAAACAACGAAGTACGTCATAGATGGGGTGATTTTTCGACAATCTGTTTCAGAAAGTGAGAATAAACAATGAATAGAGTAGAGTATATCTGCCGCCTGCCGCAGACTGGCGCGTGGGATAGCAAGCGCGTTTGTTCAGCCCATTGCAAACAAGATTTCTCAACGCCCGCCTTTGATACTGGCATGTCCGCAGATCGCAACTCCACGGGAAAGTAAGCGCTTACGAAATCAACCTTCGAATAATGCCGCTGTCCCCACCTGCACACTATATCTCAGCAAGCGCGCTGATTGGTGTGCGCGCAATAAAGTAGGTAACAACGGCACAGCGGAAGTAGTCCCACGTATCACGTTGAATTTAAATGTGTCAGGCAAACATTTGCGAATACTGATATTATTTATTTTCCTTCCGTTTATACAATGCGTGCAATCACAATAGAAATAAACTTTTGCAAATCTTTTTTTTTTTCCTAATAATTTTTTTGTTTCACTTGACCGACTTCTAAAAAACTTATGTCCTTGGCAACGTTAATTTTACACGTGCTGGAAGGATACACAACGTGCATACAAGTAGATCTTAAGCAGGGCTTTCAAAGTGCTCAGTTTACCGTGAACAGCGTGAAAATTTAATTCAAACGTTCCTATATATATTTAAAAAAAAACTGAACAGTTTAGAGCCATAAAAAGGCAAGGCACATAAACACACTGAAAAAAAAATCCATCCGTTATAGTAGAAAAGAGACGCCGCATCTCCGCGTACATAGTCCCCTTCAGAAATAAATTTCAGTGACTCCTTCAGATATTTAAAACCTGCAACAGAAAGTGGCGAGTAAAAAGTCGCAATTCAAGAAGATATTGTCAGCAGATCACGCGAGTGGGTATGAAACGTATGCTCGTTTTGGCTAGAAATTTAAATGCTGCACATTTAAGTAATCGTTTCTGGACTACGGATTGCAAAGCAGTGGAGGCTAGGCAAGCTATAGGACTTCATAAATCGACGGCAGGATCGCATGCAAATCATTCTTGAAGGAAGTTGGAATGCTCAGAGTGAGTAGGCAATTTATTTCAAGATGTGCAGCAACATTCTTCATGTTTATTATCTCTCCGTTCATGGTCATCCCAAAGTTTAGCGAAATTTTCATTGGGTATACAACTAAAGTGGGAAAGGAAAAACACTTTTAATTGATGATTTTTTAATACAGCACGAATTATTGGTAAATATTAACGCCAAGCCAATTAAAATATTTGTCTGCAATAGTTGACGAAAATAATAAAATGCTCCTAGTATTATGATGAAAAACACCCGAAAACACCATTCTTTTTGAAGGCGTATGGAAATACAAACGCGACCTTTCAAGTCAGTGTCTGTTACGCTGATCACTGCACGTGCTTAGCACTTTACATGACATGGAACCTTGTCGCATCAGTGAGTGAGCTGAGGCAGTAAGGTCTCCTGACAACGGCGAAGTCACAACAACTGCGCCTCTAACTCTGCGTTCTGTTTTACAACTCTATCTAGAATATGTCTTGTGTTAGGCCTCTTCGTGAGTTCCTCGTGGCTCACAGCTACTCACATTTTCTTGCGTGCCTAGGACGGTAGAATGTCGTATCGGGCGCTATAACAGATGCACATCCTTCCGGTTTTTGTTTTGCCAACCTCCCGTGGCGCAGTTGATTGGTGCGCCATCGGTTTGCGGTGCGGGTGATTCTGGGTTCGAATCCCAAGTAAGACATGGGTTGTAGTTTTTGTTAGGTCATAAGTTAGTTTGTAAGCCGTTTCCTGGTAAGCCTTCAGGCATAACACTGAAGGACGTAAATATGCCCTTTTCAATCCATATTCACTTTTCTTTTTTTTATTTGTAGCACGGGCTGGCTGAATAATAGATGCTTTTGACACGAGGTACTCGGAATACATTTTAAGAGCGCTCGGAAAATAAACTACACGTGGAAATTAATGCAAATAATTGATGTAAGTTTTTAAATGGGAAGGTCCGGGAGGCGAAATAAAAGTAAACAAAAACTAATCGATACAACTAATGGACAGTTGAAACTATTGCTTAGAGAATTTAGTGTACAGACTAAATAATTCTGGACACGAATTATGCTTGAAATCATTTTAATAGGTGCACATAGATGGCATACAAGACTGTTATTCAGACATGGTTTAAAACGTTTTCTTGGGAAACAAAAAAAAAAAAAAAAAAAAAAAAAAGCAAATCACAACCATAATACAGCTAGAGGCACATACACATTGACACACGAGGGTTTTCAGTGATGTTACGAAATTTGCAACCAATATCAGTTTTCAGATGGTATTTTAGTGTCACCGTTATCATTAAGAGAAACACGTTATTGCTGAACAAACATGTTATCAAACCCATTAGTTGTAAACTTTGTGGTCCACGCCCTTAATGTGTGCAGTAAATGTAGAATATGTTGCCTCCAACGAAGAATTGCTTGTTCAGCGAATTTATTGCTCTCCATGTCACGGTAAATAAACATGTTGCCTTTGACTGGACGTTCTCAACGCTGCTGTTTGCAAGGGAACTCGAATACAATTAATGATGCGCCTCGTTACTGTTCAATATGTTAACTCTACGTCAGGGAATTCTTGTCATGTGAAATGTCATGTAATGTTGATATAGAATATGCGTCTCCGACTAAATAAACACGTCCTTGGTCCTGCCGTAACAAACACACACACACACATACGTTTTCCGTCAAGAAGCCATGCTACTCTCGGCAAACATACAAACATACCAGTGGTATTTGTTTATATTTGAGCTTTTATCACGTTTCCTAGCTTCCTTGCTTTCAAACGACCCTTTTAACTGCCACGTGCGTTTATTTTCGAATGGCGTGTCTAGAGGTATCGCATCATTACGACCACTTTTTTTTTTCTTCCAAACTCTAATGTACGTATTTTGTTTCTGAGGTTTAATGGCGATGGCGTGGTGAAACTGAACTCGAATTTTGATTGAATCTCCATTGGCTACAATGAATGCGAAAAAAGGAACCAAGAAACAAAGAAGAATGCATGGACGAGAGACATAACTGCAATAAAAAAGATGTAATACAATTAAGAACAAAAATGTTACAAGAGACAACGATCGCGTTAGACAATGTCCGGCATGGAGGCAACGAGGACACCACAACTATGGCAATAGGAAAACAAACAAAACAAAACCGCAAGCGAAACACACGCTGAAGTTAATCAAAATAAATATACATATAAAAGTATCGAAAAATTTATTATGATCGAGTATGAAAATGAACGAAAGCAAACACAGCGAAGACATACTGAATGTGGCTAGACATCATCAACCAAATTTACATACATTACACAAAACCAGCAAAAAATTCATCAATTTAAAAATGTATAAAAAATTATGATAGTCAGACAACCAACAACTTAAAACTCCACGGACAGAATAAGTTTAGAAACTCAGGCGGTCAAATATACATTGACAAGATGAAAAGAGTTAAAATTCACGACGTTTCAGAAGCTGCGATCTGCTCCCGTCTCCTGGTAACATTTTATATAATTTGTGTTTCTCATGCGTATACTGTGTTCTTCGTTTTTTGGTTACTTTTTTTCGTAACTATTGTAGGCAATGGAGATCTGATATATGTACTAATATCGGCATACAGTTGACATTTGTTTGTTGGGAACAACATGTTGACAGTACAAGTCGAGATGGTGACTTTTTTTTTCCAGTGATAGCGCATGTGGCAGTCATAGACTGCCCTGCACATACGGAATACAAACACACAAAGTTCCAATTACAGCTGTAACACCCATGAAAATAGTATTTTTATGCATACAATTAACTTATATTATTTTTCCTGTTCTCATTGCTACACATATCGTCATGCACGAGTTAAGGTAATATTTTTCACACATGTCACTTACACGATTTCAACTGCCTATGTAAATTATATTTATTTTTATTAATTTCTTTTTTCATAAGACGTAAGATTTTTAAAAACTTAGATGTATGGTGGCAATAATAATTATGTGTAATTTTGATAGGCTAGATCATTTTTCATTGTGTATTTATTTTTACAAAATTAATATTTATTTTTGGTGTGATCTCAATTTTGTAAGTCTTTCTACTATTGTATTATCTCTCAGTTACGATATCACATATTCTTTGGTTTTTCTTAATTTAGGTCGTTAGAAGTGGTTCATGTGGGTGGTTTGAATAGTTTTGATCACCATTGGCCCGCAGGTTTAAATCCTGATTGTTGTTTGGCTGGTGCTATAGGCCCCCTTAAGCTAGCGTCAGCCTGCAGAGACTAACGCCCTCTTCGCTAGCAACCTCCAGCGACGTCAGACGTAGGCTAGGACCTCCCGTCTGAAGTGGATGGAGAGGTAGGACTTTAAATTAGTTTAAGGGTGTGTAGACGTGTCCCTGAACCAACTTTTAAGTAAACTTGTAACCAGCTATGGAGCTTGTGTCAATGGTCGCCCATTCGCGAGGTTAAGTGGTCAGGAGCTAGATAGTTTAAACACGCCGTCTACGTACGTGTAGAGCGGAGCTCCACGTATCTCCACCTTAATCCTGCTACACCAAATCCTGCAAGAGCATCCTACCTTCAATCCGCTTGGTGACTAAAAGATAAGCCCTACCAACAGATATGACATTTTCATCTGGACCTAATTTTATTCACAGTTTGATTCAGCTCGATGTCCGTTAGCATCAGTACACAAGCAACGCCATCTTGAATTTTTTAAGTACGTAAATTTCCAGCTCACATATACCTACTGCAAAACCTGTGAAGAGTAGTTTTTACCATAGCTAGACTGTTTAGTGAGAACGCAATTTGTTTTAACGTTATATTTACAACAAAGAACAGTTTAACTAATTTTATTTTGAAACCAGTATATTCAGACTCTGGCATTCTATGTCACGTAATCGTAAAAGGGTTCAAGTAGGCTAGGCATGACCACTTTTAGTGTTGTTAGGATAGTGTGTTAGGTTTATAGTTGTTCTCATATTGCCATTAGGGTTTTTAATTATTTCTGATTTAAACAATTACAATACAAAGGAAATGAAAAGTACAATAAATTAAATTTATTCAAAGGGCGTATCTGTGTTGTAGTTTTCTCTACTGCAGTGTCAAGTTAACCTATTTCTCACCCAGGGTCTTACATATGTGTTTACTAGAGTTTTCAATTGTCTGCCTTAGTTTGACGCAAGTACTTAAATGGTGTACGTGCCAAATGCTAGTTTCTAGAGGGTGATAATGGTAATAAACTTGTTCCCCTACCGGCCCAGGACTGCACCGGGCCATTATACAGAGGCAGCCTAGGTGAGATCACATCCTTTCCCACCGATTTATTGCAAGTCAGCTGTGCAGCCTGGTCACTCAAGTGTTATATGTGTTGGCCCATTGTTGCGTATGCTAATTCTACACAATACACAGCACATATCTATTTGAATATAATATGATTATGTCTCATATTGGCTATCGCACGAGGAGGCCTTGTGTGTGTTCTTCAAAGCTCCCTACACGTTAGATTACATATTTATATGAAATATAAGTTATATTTAATATTGGTGTCCATACGCGGGGCTTTGTGGCAGTCGGTACACATTAGACGTCCGTTAACCCGCTGTTCAGTTATTCACATAGTTTATTACTGTAAATGCGGAACGTGCCAGTAGTGCATTTCCCTTATGCATTAGTCCACGGCCCGTAGTTTAATTTACTGTAACTAGTGGTACGTTCCAGTAGTGCAACTCCCTTATGCATTAGCTCCCCACGAGAGCTCCAGTAGTTTCATATTTACTGTAAATAGATGGATACGTTGCTGTGCACTCATTGATAGCCCGAGGCTCAGTATTTCATAAAGATGCTGTGTCACCTTCAAAGTGTTGGTTTTAGTTTATGTAATTGTTGTTCAAATCCCAAACAATGTTTGTATGGAATAAACACACGATGTAATATGTCGTTAATTGATGTTCATATTAGCAGTCCGTTGTACTCTAATGTGTTCATATGTAGTTAATATACATTGTGTTCTAATTAAGCCACAAACATTCGAAGTGTTCTTTATGAAAAGTAAAACGAAACAAATGGGATTACTTATACTTAAACGATATTAAGGAGTGCCTTTAAACGAGATTTTAAATCGTAATTTTTGCAAAATAAAAGGTAACTAAGTGAATACTCCCCGGAATGTTTTTGTTTCGAGATCTTCAAAACGTACGAGTAACCCTTAATAATCCCAAACCCCTGTAATTGAGTAGTTAAAAGGGTTAGGATTATTGCATACGAATTTTTGTCAAAATTATGAACATTGATGCTTCTTTATTAAAATGTACGACCTAATGTAACCAAATATCCCTCTTGCTAAATTACTATAGGTGACCACTTTCGTTTATAAATACGTCCACAAATCTCAACAGCTCGGTGTTCTTAACGCTCAATACAAACTATGGCGCTTCGTTGTCAACACTAGCACCCATCTGTCTTATTTAAGACGCTGCCAAAATATTTTCAATGTACGCTCAATATAGTAAATCTATGGCGCTAGTCGTTGTCAACACAGCACCACTCTTGCTGGCCTTATTTAAGGACTGGCTGCCAAAATAATTTTACAATGTATACACAAATATAAGTGAAAGTCTCATTTAACGGAAAACCGCAGTAGTCTCATGTTAATGACAGTATTGTAATGACATAAGGTTAATGGAAAAAAAAAATTACTCCTAATGTGGGTTTTTTTTTTTTTTGTGTAGGCATGAGTTGAATAGGCCTTAACCACGAGTTCCTGAAGTCCTTCCATCAGTTGCCCCAAATACTGTCAGATAGCGTGTGTGACGATACGTCGAGGCAAATACGCGAGTGTTCACTCGGGAAGAAACGACGTACGTCTGTTAGCGCGCGTTGGGAGCAACCTGCAACGTTCGCATGGTGCGCCGACTGTGCAAGTAGGCGCATTCTTGCAGTCCCTCCCCTCGTTGTCGCATGGTGCGCCGACTGTGCAAGTAGGCGCATTCTTCCAGTCCCTCCCTCGTCGCATGGTGCGCGGACTGTGCAAGTAAGGGGATTTCGTGCAGTCCCTCCCCTCGTCGCATGGTGCGCCGACTGTGCAAGTAGGCGCATTCTTGCAGTCACTCCCCTCGTTGTCATATGGTGCGCCGCCTGTGCAAGTAGGCGCATTCTTGCAGTCCCTCCCCTCGTTGTCGCATGGTGCGCGGACTGTGCAAGTAAGGGGATTTTGTGCAGTCCCTCCCCTCGTTGTCGCATTGGTTCGCCGACTGTGCAAGTGGCGCGCATTTCTTTGCAGTCCCTCCCCTCGTTGTCGCATGGTGCGCCGACTATGCAAGTAGGCGCATTTATTGCAGTCCCTCCCCTCGTTGTCGCATGGTTCGCCGACTGTGCAAGTAGGCGCATTCTTGCAGTCCCTCCCCTCGTTGTCGCATGGTGCGCCGACTGTGCAAGTAGGCGCATTCTTCCAGTCCCTCCCCTCGTTGTCGCATGGTGCGCCGACTGTGCAAGTAGGCGCATTCTTGCAGTCCCTCCCCTCGTTGTCGCATGGTGCGCGACTGTGCAAGTAGGCGCATTCTTGCAGTCCCTCCCCTCGTCGCATGGTGCGCTGACTGTGCAAGTAGGTGCATTCTTAAGTCCCTCCCCTCGTTGTCGCATGGTGCGCCGACTGTGCAAGTAGGCGCATTCTTGCAGTCCCTCCCCTCGTTGTCGCATGGTGCGCCGACTGTGCAAGTAGGCGCATTCTTGCAGTCCCTCCCCGTTGTCGCATGGTGCGCCGACTGTGCAAGTAGGGTATTCTTTAAGTACATCCACTCGTCGCATGGTGCGCTGACTATGCAAGTAGGCTCATTCTTGAAATCTCTCCCCTCGTTGTCGCATGGTGCGCTGACTATGCAAGTAGGCGCATTCTTGCAGTCCCTCCCCTCGTTGTCGCATGGTGCGCCGACTGTGCAAGTAGGCGCATTCTTCCAGTCCCTCCCCTCGTTGTCGCATGGTGCGCCGACTATGCAAGTAGGCGCATTATTGCAGTCCCTCCCCTCGTTGTCGCATGGTTCGCCGACTGTGCAAGTAGGCGCATTCTTGCAGTCCCTCCCCTCGTTGTCGCATGGTGCGCCGACTGTGCAAGTAGGCGCATTCTTCCAGTCCCTCCCATCGTTGTCGCATGGTGCGCCGACTGTGCAAGTAGGCGCATTCTTTAAGTCCCTCCCCTCGTTGTCGCATGGTGCGCTGACTGTGCAAGTAGGCGCATTCTTTAAGTCCCTCCCCTCGTTGTCGCATGTTGCGCCGATTGTGCAAGTAGGCGCATTCTTTAAGTACCTCTACTCGTCGCATGGTGTACCGACTATGCAAGTAGGCGCATTCTTGCAGTCCCTCCACTCGTCGCATGGTGCGCCGACTGTGCAAGTAGGCGCATTCTTAAAGTCCCTCCCCTAGTTATCGCATGGTGCGCCGACTGTGCAAGTAGGCGCATTTTTTAAGTCTCTCCCCTCGTTGTCGAATGGGTCTCTTTGTATGTAGTTGTTTCTACTGGTTGTTAAAAAGAAACCTGTGGAATATGTCATTGTAAATCACTGTAACCAGCTCCTTGTTTACGATATTTGTTATTCTGCAAAAAAAAAAAAAGTTTTAAAGTGTAGCGAAAATGCTCTTTAGGTATTGAACGGATACCTTTATTGAAACCTTATAGCCGCTACTTAAAATCATCACGAAAGAGAAGACACGCGAAGCTTGTTTATTATATTCTACCTCGTCGTCGCGATACGTCCTTACAACAGGACGCGGCCTTGAGGTATTTAATACTTTATACTAGGGCTGCTCCTTGAAAGTATTGGGGCCAATGCCGGCGTTGCGGCGAGAAAGCTCACATACCCCCGAGGCGAACTGGGACCGATTCCCGGTGGGGTCATTCTCGGATGTTAACATGTGTGAAACCGTGTCGGACGATACAGCTGGCCGGATATCTTTCCCCCCTGTCCACGAGTTCCAACACCGCTCCGTGTACACCTCGTTTCACCACCATAGGCTCTGAAGAAGTCGTGGGTAATTACCGCGCAAACCTGTCCGCTCCACTCAAAAGTGCCCTTTCACATCACGTATATTGTTCGTGCTTGATAAAGCAGTTTCAATTCAACCTGTTAAAGTATATTCCCTCTGGTAAAGGCTGTTCACGTTAAAGTCAGCACTTTAGAAATGAACCTTAGAAAAAATTCATTGCTCCTAACTGCATGTATTTTAATGGGCGCACTGAGTGGCATTCGTCCAATATAGTTGGTAACGATGTATGGAAAGTAGTTTCATATATTAACGTCGAATAAGAGGTGTTAGCTAACCGTTTGTGATAACTGAAAATGAATTCTTTCACTTTCTGGTTTTTAATGCTTCGAAGTTAAAAGTGAACAGATTTGTAAAGTATTTACGTTCGTAATAATATAACAGTTTTATTTGACTGACGCACGAATAAAGTAATGAGACCGTAAGCAATGTTAATTGTACATAAGGCGGAGGAATACACAAAGTTTATACAAGTAAATCTTAAGCAGGGCTTTGAAACGTGCTCATTTCACCGTGAACAACCTATAACCACACATAATTGAATTGCACACTGGCTTACATACAAAAATAAATATTTGCAGAGAATTATGAAAAGTAGTTCCCTGTTTTAGTTTACTATTAAAGTGTAATGTTCAGAACAAGTGACTATTACTTTTGGTTCTTTTTTCACTAAGAATGTTAGCGGAAGAAGCAGCAATCCTAAACATCGTGATCTGGAACGAGGTCCCTTGTCGGCGACAAACTGGATTGATTTACTACAGCTCAAGGCCAGTTAACTCTCGTTATTCCATCCACACCTCGAAGAAGACGCTCTAAGGAGTCGTAGACTGACATGCGTCACCTGCCAACTGTTCCAGAATAATCACACTTTGTCGAAATGGGAGCTGAAAGCATTTGGCATGCTTCACCTCAAATACTAGCAAAATGAATTAAACTTTTCGTAAATATATAACCAAACACTCGCACCTAGTTGACCTTACCAAATCTAATTATTTGCTGATAATGTAATCACTAGATAGTCTTGTATACGTTTTGCAATTCCAAAACTAATCCTTAATGCCTATTCCTCCATCTGACATTCTCAGGTACTACCACTGTCTAGATACGAATTCTGATTAAAATGCAATATATTTTTTTAATATGTGTACTTCGCAGACTATAAAACGAAATAAAAAATGAAACTTTCACAGGTAATCTATCATGTACGAAATGTATTCTGTCCACGTATGTAAACACACTCATATTGCTACCAAAGTTGAAGTAAAAAAAACTACTGACCTCTTCCATTGTCTCGAGAAACTTTCATCTATGAACTATAATTGTGGGCATTCAGCTTTGGTGGTAACATTTTAATTCCAAGCAAAGCTGCTCCGGTGTCAACAAAATTTGATTGCAGATATGAACGTAGTGTTTCAGGGTTTTATGTTCACCGGTGATATTTAAAAAAAAAATATCGGCATGTATAAGCAAGATTATTGCCCGCATAAGATGAAGTCTGATGACTGAAGATGACAAATTGGATAAATAAAAACAAGAAGGCAGATAATCTTCAGCTATGAGAGTTAGCACTTTTATACGTGAAACGAACGTGGCTGTGACGCCATACGCGCTAAGCAGTGCGGTTCATATCCATGCCTTGCGCAGTGCACCGAAAACTGCTTTCGAGGATTTTCCATACACTTGTTTAAACAGTTAATTCGAAATTGGACGTGAGTAAAAAACATAACTCCATATGCTATATATTAGTATGTATAGGCTGTTCACGGAAAACTCGTAACTTTTGAAAGCCTCGCTACAGATCTGATTGTATGTACATAGTGCATTCTTACACCATTCCTAGAATTAACATTGTGATGAATCTGAGCTTTCTCTTCATGCGCCAGTCAAGTACAATTATGACATTTTAACAGAAATAAATATTTCAAAATTCTGCTTATTCTTTGTCGCAAGCAAAAAAAAAAAATTCAGCATTCACAAATTTTTTACTAACATTTTAAATTCAATGTAATAACTTGGATCTACTTTCCCTATGTCGTTACTGATTATATTTTTTACTGGGCGCATGCCAGTCATTATGATAGTTAAAATATATGGAGATATGAACAGTGACATGTTAAAAAAAGTTTATTTCAAAAGTGCTTAATTAAACGTGGACAACCTGTAACAATTTCTCATGGTGAAAGACGGATACTGCAAGAGTGTGTCCCCCCATTTGACAGCCCGTTTCACACGAACGTCCGTCGATGACACCAAACTTGCGGTAGTCGGGTACCTCACCGTCCGGGAATAGTGTTCCGCCGTGTAGATCTGGAATTTCCATCACTCGCACCGCGCTCTAAATGCACGTCCGTTCCAGCGGGGTGGAACGTCCCGCTACGACCGGGAGCAAATGTACTCCGCCCAGCGCGACGATAAATAGTTTAAATGTTTGCAGGGTGAAACTGTGAGCACGTCAAGCGGCCAGCAATGCTGCCCCCGTCGTCACACAGCCGCTATAAACGTCGACAGAGGCGTGGTTCAACTACAGGAGCGCCTGCAGGATCTGCAACCAGCAAGACAAGAGTCCCACCGACTGCCTCGAGACAGGCGGAGTTGAGGGGTGGGGGGGGCGTGAACGTGCAGCAGCGCCGGAATGCAAGAGTGGGAGAAACAGGAGATTCCCGAGAAAACCTCGCCAACCAGCAGCAACATCAGACATGATTCTCAGCGGATACCGCGAGAATCAAACCCGATTGGCTCTATCCTCCTGACAGGTGCTACGCCATTCACTTCTAGTGACATGCAAAATCTGCGTTGCTTTTTTAAAGACAGAACATAAT
Organism: Dryococelus australis; assembly: GCA_029891345.1. Lineage (NCBI taxonomy): Eukaryota > Metazoa > Arthropoda > Insecta > Phasmatodea > Phasmatidae > Dryococelus > Dryococelus australis. Next base: position 19,539,661 of record CM056997.1, on the reverse strand, counting down.
TCCAAAAACATGTGCGAAAATAGTGTCTTTGTATCTGGACTACAATTTGATTTGTGGAGCGTAGTGTGTTGCCAGGAAATAATACGAATTGTGCAGGTTTTTATTCCTTGCCGATTTACTCCGACTGTGAACTCCACCATTTCCAGACATGGGCTCGATGATAATTCACTATTCACTTCCATTCCGACAGCAGCGTGGAATCTTCTACTGAATTTAGCATCTTCCTGAATGAACTGATTTACTACACGATATTATTTTCTTATTTCCTTTCTTGTCATACCCGTGACTAGAACTGGAAATTATAGCAAAACCTAGCTACCAGCATTGTGTTACAGGCTATTCACACTAAAGTGAGCACTTTTGAAAGCCCTGCTTAAGATCTACTTGTAGTCACCTTGTCTATTGTTTCGCCGTATGCAAGTCGGTCAGGTCAAACTGTGAAATTATTAGAGAAGTAAATATGTTATAAATCTGAATAATTTTTACACTTCGATGCCTAAAACAATGCAAAATGAATAACTGAGTTATTATAAATAGTTACCTAACACTTTATATTTGACATCAAGATATGGAACTACTTTCCAGCCATCATTACCAACTTTACTATGCGTATGTCACTCAATCCACCCGTTAAAATATATGCAGGCAGAGGTATTGACTTTTTTCTTAGGTTGATTTCAAAAGTGCTCACTTAATCGTGAACAGCCACTGACAGCTTTTATTAAGTTTTCTACCCCATCATCCATAAAGAATCATCTAACAAATTTTGCAGCTGGAGTTCATGATAAGCCTGTACACAATCTATTCGCGGTGTCTTCGTACTTTTTAAATCAAACTTTAGAAAAATCACCCCATGTACGGTGTATTTGGTTGTGTCTTAAAAATATGACATATCACAAGCTTGATATACATTTGTTAACATTAACGTACCTTATTTTTGTTTAAATTGGGCTTTTACTTGTCTTTTATTTATGCATTATAATATTTCATTGATAATAACTACGAATTAGAACAGAGAGAATATAATCGTGTTGGTAATGGCTAATAAGAAATAGTTCCTATGCAAAATATTATTACACTGAGTGCGCATGAATGAGGCGCGTTGTTAACTATGGTGTGATTTTCTAGACTCGGATAAGCTTTGTTTGCTTGCTGTGAAGAATGTCCTGGAACTTTAGTCGTGCTTCATATATGTTGGAAGCAGCCGTGAATGGACTATAGAAAAATCGAATACGTGTGAGAAAAAAACTAGAATTTACTGCACGTTGCAGCAAAAGTAGAGACTGTGGACTCGAACCTTGCGGCAAAGTTTTTTGCGCCATTTTAGAGTTAGGAGCATTTTTGCTCGTACCACATGACAAAGGCTGTTCACGATAAAACGAGCCCTTTTGAAATCAACCTTAAAAAAAAGTCACTGCCTTTATCTGCACACATTCTAACGGGTGCACTGAGTGACATACAGCCAGTAAAGTTGGTAATGATGGATGGAAAGTAGTTCCATATCTTAGCGTCTAATAAATTGTGTTAGGTAACCATTTTAAATCATTTAAATTATGTTTGCTTTTTTTTAATGCATCGAAGTGTAAAAATAAGTATATTATTAGTAAAATAATTACTTTTGCAACAATTTCACAGTTTCACTTGACCGACGCGTGAATAAAGTGACGAAGCCCGTGGCAATGTTAATTTTACATAAGGTGGAAGAATACACAACGTGCATATAAAGTAGGTCTTAAGCAGGGCTTTCAAAAGTGCTCATTTTACCGTGAACAGCCTATACATGTGGGAACCCTTGACTAAACAAACGAGAGTGATCGCAAACACAGACTGTTGCCATAAGATCGCTTCTCCCGGGGTAGAGTGCCCGCGGCTGACCTCTCACCACTGCGCGATCTTACGATGCAGCGCCTGTTGTTTCATGCCGGAATCACATAGTGCTAATCTAATTATTTGAATGAACTGGCGCTCGTATCTGCACTAATTCTTCATTTTTTAAGTGTTTTCGTACATATGTGGTGCCAATAATAATTGATTTTACCCGCAATCATTATTGTACAATAAGGGAAAGTAGCTTATGCAAATGAACTGCAAACGTGTTTGCATTTTCACCAATAGAATTGTATAGGACCCACGTTTGTCATTACCACGAGGTATTTCACAGCCTTATCAGCGCAGTTGTAACAAAACAAAAAAAGCCTGACGCACATTACCACTTGCTTCTGATTGAAGACTGCTTCGAAATGTAATAAAGTTAACTACAGTAGTATGACGTCTGTTGTCTAACGTTTATGTTCGCTGGCTACCACTGATATAGTTAGGTCACCATCGACTGTTGACAGATGTATCCTGACAAAATTGTTCTTATAATGGAGATTACGAGTGTATGGGAATCGACATCACAGAAATAAATGGCTTGCTTGCTAGAACACTGCGGCGTATTGTGCGTGGAACAGAATAAGATAGTTACATTCAACACAATACACTAAATTTAATACTCAGAGTTTGTTAATGTAACTTACACACACATTGTATTACTATTTCATGACACGTATGACTCTGAAATAATCTTTTATCGTTAGCGAACTAAATATAATGTTCTTGCCTTATTTTGCAATATAAAATCATCCATTCATCTTACTATACTTAATATTTTCTGTTTTGCAAATTCGTTTATGATACAAATGTATAAAAATGTAGATAACAAGAAAAAAAAATGGAATATATTAACCGTTAATTGGGTGCAACGTAACATATCGAGCAGGTTTGCCTGGAGCCACTTCTAAAACCATGGAAACTGGAATCAGGATAGCCTGACCGTGTTTAGAGCCTGGCTCCTGAACGTAAGTCACCACATCCTCAGTGAAATGGGCTCATTACTTACATCTTACAATTTTGCTCTCAGTTTGGACGTGTGAATTAACGTACAGTTTGTAACAAATACTGACAGATCATTCCCCCCCCCCCCCTTACAGTTTTTATATATTTTATGCTGAAATAACGAGCAGCGAACAAATCTTACACAGCGGTTACACTTTAGCTGACACCTTGAATGAGTCTGAATTTACGACGTTGTTGCTGACAAAAACATTTAAGTTTCAAAAAATATATTTAAGAGTGCTTTCTGTATTATTTTCCAAAAAAATATTTTTGTGGTGCGGAAGTGTGTGTGTATATTATATAAATATATATAAATTAATATATATATATATATAAATAAATATATATAAACATTTGTATATATAAATAGATATATAAACTTATATATAAATATAAATTTATATATATATAGGATGATTCGCAATTAGACCGACAAACTTTGGGAGGTGATTCTCCATGAAAAAGTAAAAGGAAAACATATGTGACACTTTATACCTAAACCGAATATTGAGGGAGGTATGTGCCCTTAAAAGAACGAAATTTTAAGCCGAAGCCATATTTGTGAAATATCGGCTCTTATGTTGAAGGTCCCGATGTTCCGAGAGTTGTCATTGTATTTTACTTCGTTACCGATATTTTGCCCAAAAACCTCGTTTTTTAAGGGCTCATAAGTCCCTTAGTATTCGTTCTAGGTATAAAGTGTCTCACATGTTTCCCTTTTATATTTTCATGATGAATCACCTCCCGAAGTTTGTCGGTCTAATGGAGAATCACTCTGTGTGTATATGTATATATATATCCTTGACGACGCATACCGAGACGGCTGTAAACTGAAGCGTGGTTTAGTGGTGTCCGCATCTGGCGGGACAGATGCAAAAGAAGTTGAGAAGGCATTAGAGGTTTTGGGTGAAGAGAGCGGCGTGGTGACCTAGGGGACAAGCACTTAGCCCCCGACTCTGCCCCCCTTCTCCTGAAGACGCCGCGACGCTGCGCCAAGCGTAGTTCTCTCCGGGGAGAGACGCCAATGCGGCAGCGGGCCTGGCCGGGAGGTGATCTCCGGTGTTGTATGTTTTATGCAGATGTGGCGCCTGGGTATTGTCTCGCCAGGCCAGTGCGTAATTCGCATGCGACGCTATAAGCGCCTGCCGCCACCTGAACCCCATCTCGGGACCCGATTTTAACAAGGCGGGAAACGAATGGTTCAAAGGCAGAGTCTGCGCGTTTTAACACCAGGCACATACACACACACACACACTTCCCCATTTCGAAGTGAATGGGCACCGCGGAGGCTGAGCGGTTAGACTGCTGGTCTCCCGCCAAGGCGAACCGGGTTCAATCCCCGGCCGGGTCACTCCCGGATTTCCGCATGCGGGAATCGTGCCGTACAATGCCTCTGATGGGCGGGTTTACCTCGATGATCTCCCTTTTCCATCACCCTTTGCATTCCAACGCTGCTCCAAACTCACCTCAACCACCCTCATCGGCTCTCAAGACTTCACTTTTCGAGATCCTCGTCAATTTCTCCACTTACTTGACGGTGGCGTGTCTTTAGAATGAGACAGACACGTGTGGGGTAGGTACCAGCACAAAAATGGCGATGTGACGTTACGGGGTGATCCGATTTGACACTTTAACCTAGTTTCTGATTTCTTCGCACGTTTTGAATCAAACCTTTAAAAAATCTCCCCATGTATGACGTGTTTACTTATTTCCTACATATTCTTGCTAAGTGTCACAAGCATTCCATGCATTTATTACCAAAAATTATCTCATTTTTCGTTAAAGTTTTGCTTATGTTTTATTTATGATTGCTGGAAAGGACCTGCATAGGCAATAAATATATTTTATTGCAGCCTTAGACGTTAACTTCGAGTCCGGTGACATTTATACACTATGTTTATTACTTACGTGGCGCTATTTGTTAAAAAAAAGTGTCGGAACGATAAAGAAATGGCTGATAGGAAAAAAAGTAACTAGGGCCTCAAAAGTGCAAATTTCACCGTGCACAACCTATATAATTGTTATTGACCTTATGTAATGTTCTAATTTTTAAATTATTTATTTCGTTTTTTGCCTGTTCGAACTAGTTAGTCTACGTAAACCGTTTCTTAGTGCTCACATAAAAACATTTATTTTCATTTATACTAAAAATAAAGTTGTTTAAAATACTACGTCTGTATATTTTTTAGTTTCAAAAGAATTGTTTAATACTATATGAAGTATTGAAAACCAAAACATTAATTTCCGGTTTTTTTTTTTTTTTTGTTAGAATAGCACAAAACTACTGGCTGACTTTTGAAGAAACTTTTACTGTAAAGCAAGCATTCAACCAACGTAAAAATTGGTATAGATAATATAATCACGCTATTAAGAAACACAGAGCTTAGCAGTGACAATTAAAAAATAATTTTTCTTCGAAATTTATTGTAATCTGGACGGATTGTACCACAAGTATCACTGCAAGATTACGTCGTTGCCTACTTTGGAATATAAAACAGGCGTGCTCAGCAAAAGCTAGGCCATTGTGTTATTTACAAAATATCTTATTATTGTACGTATTTTGAAATGGTATTAGACATCAAATATTTAATTCCCTTCTGTTATTTGGTAGGCTTTGACGTATTGGTTAATTACGATCTGCAATTGACAATTTCAAAGTCCGGGTAATCATTGCTGCAATTTTTTTTTTTTTTTTTCGATTTCAATCTGCTTTACACAAAATGCAATGAGAAATTCAAATGATCAGTGGCGTTTCAACCGAAGAGGAAGGAGGAAGGGATTAGTGACTTTCATTTGTTTCAATCTGCTAAACACACAAACTAGTGGTGACACAGCCCCGTAAAAATTTTGTTACTTTCAGTCTGGCAAACACAAAAATTCGAATGGGACATAACATATATATTTATTTATTTATATATATATATATTCTTAATTTCTAGTATATACACATAGTATAAGACAGTCGCCCGGCCGCGTGTATTCGGCTAAGTCTTCTAAACTACTTGATGGATTTTGATGCGGTTTTCACCATCATTTAGAGAATTTCTTGACAAAGGTTGAATTTAATACATTAAAATTTAATGTATGGATAGTAAATAAATGTCGACGTTTTATAATAAAGTCGTAAAAGCTGCTTTTCGGGCGCTTACATGGCTTATGCTGACTAAACCATAAGAGATACACCAAATTAATGTACTACAGAACTGTAGATCTCACAAAGTTTTTAAAAAATCCGCGGCAGCATATGTTTATCTTTTAAGGATGACCCACAGTAACCACTTTTGTCGCTTACGAAGACTTTATGAACAACACAGTATTAATCCTATGTTAGTTACCTTAAGTATTTAGTGTATATATTTAATGTAAACCTAAACAACGCCACATTTGACAATCGTACCCGAACGAGGCCGGGTCGGGTAGCTAGTAATGTATAATCATTAGAAATGATGGTTAGATAGGATGGTTTATCGCGGGAAAAGTTGACTGTTTGCTACGATTCAACGTACTGTACACGTGTCCATAGCTACAAACCATTTCACTGGGCCA